>KZ308300.1:753497-779011 GCA_000376725.2 Ladona fulva | reverse complement strand
AGATATTCAACTGACTCTACTATATTCAAATTTATTCCATTAATTTGGTACGGGTGATTTGGACTAGTTTGTTTTCGCTTGAAGAAATTTACGACGGAACATTTAGTAACATTTAGTTCTAATTGCCATTTTTCGCACCACCTATGAATGTTGGATAAATCGTTTGATAGGATGTCACTGTCCTCCGCGTTTGATATTTCTCTATATATTACCGAATCATCTGCAAATATCCTCACATTGCTATTTATTTCATCGCTCAAATCGTTTATATATATAAGAAAGAGAAGAGGTCCAATCACGCTGCCCTGAGGTACGCCTGAAGTAACTTTGACTCTGCTCGAACTAATTCCATCAAGTACAACTTGCTGTTCCCTCTTGTGGAGAAAATCGTTTACCCAGTCAATTACTTCCCTATTAATACCCGATAACTTTAATTTATGGATTAGTTTATGGTGTGGAACTCTGTTGAAAGCCTTTTTGAAATCTAGGAAAATAGCGTCCACCTGCTTTTTACTCTCGGCAGATTTTAAAATGTCATGAACGAATAACGCGAGCTGAGTTTCGCATGATCGGGCCTTTTCGAAAGCCGTGCTGGTTCTTATTGAGGAATCGATTACCATCTAGGAACTTCATGAGTGAGCTAACAACGATGTGCTCCATTATTTTACCAGACCTAAATATATCAGTTCAAAGAAAACCACAATTTATTCCTGATTTTCTCGAAAGTATCACTTTCCTATTTTTCCTTTGATTACGATAGTATTTAACCTTGATTAAAGTGCACCATGCTGTGCAGAATTAATTTTGCTGTATGATAAAAGTATTAAAATTAATTTTTGCCAACTTTCTTTTTCTATGCAAAAGTTGCAACAGCGCGCGCCGATCTCTTGTAAGAAATGCACAGGGCCAAAGATTTCCATTGTGTCTTCATGACATTGGACAGAGAATAGGTGCATGACCTGCAGCAAATGTGGTAAGGGGAGTAAATTAAATGCTTTAGTACAGCTAAATGGAATATCCAATTTGAGAAGTATATTAGGAGAGATAAAAATTTTTCCAATGTGATTTTTATTGTCTTTTTAAATTCCATGTGTGATTATGATGTCGTTAATTTTACAAATTCATTGATGTGATGATTCATCTAATTTTTATGTATGTTTTCTAGTACAATACTACGTAAACTTCTTATTTTTTTACTATGAAATTGTTCACTTTTACCATCCTTAATATTTCCTTTAAAAAGCACAATAAATGCACACAGATAATTGAAATAAAATATTATATTTTCACTACAAATAATCCATTGATAATGCGGTGCTTAAATGAAGTTAAAAATAATTTCCACAAAAATTTTTATTTAACGCAATAAAATTGATTTCGTGTTACACGTTTCGTTAGTCATCACTTGGTACCCTCACAGAATCTTTTGTAAATGTTCTCTGCTACTATCACTATTAAAAATACACTTTAGATTCAGCATCTTATTCCTGTACCGATTGCCATGAACGTTCCAAAAGTACCACCACCTTGGAGCATGACTTTACCAACACTGTTAACAAGTTCACGTCCTCTTAAGCCGTACCTGTCGAGGTAATTACAGTTTTAATACAAACTAAATATTTTTAAATTAAATGCGCAAATGAATGAATGAATGAAACCTTAGCGCTGAGAATCCTCCAAAAATTGCACCAGATGCCATTCCAACACAAAATCCCAGCATAAATCCCATTTTCAGCCTGTCCCAACAACTGGGACCTGCTTGATATCCTCCCACGGGTACAGGCATCCTAAAATTTCAATAAAAATTATTTGTAAATTAAATTTTTTTATTTTGCTCGTAAATTCACGATGCTTGTAGATGTTTTAGTAAGCTATACTCACCCGTGATACTGGAGGGCACACGGATACTTATAAATACGTTTACTACTTTATGATTCGCAGAAGTATTCTTCTTGCGCGACAACAATTCCTAGATTTTGTTTGCGGTAAATTCGGTAAATTGTACGTGATCAACTTCAGATATTTCTCGCCCCGTGGTTAAGGAGATAACTAAACGTTTTCGATAGTCTTTTGTTATGGCGGATCATTTAAGTAACGTCAGAATGGATTTGTTGATGTATTATTTTGAAAATCAGCTTCATATTGAAGTCGCAGGAGCTTTTAAGGGATATGACAGGCAATAATAAATAGAATTCTATTTATGTTATAAGTCCATTCATTTTTAATTCAGCTGATTGAAAGATTTCGTACCTTTGAAAGATGCCATATCAGTACAGCTTAAAAAAAATTATTTCTTCCTTAGAAATTTCATCGTTGGCACACGAGTTTTCGTTCTATGTGATCTTATCTTAACTGCCGAGTATAAGAGGCTTTGGTTATTGGCAATTATTTAACTACAGGGTAAGACGTCCCTTGTCATAGTGTAGTAGTCGTTCTTTTGAGCTTCTAATTCAAAGCACCTCTTTGTATGTCATTTGAAGTAAATAAAGAAACCGGAGGCTTGTTTTCTATGAGGCTTTCATCTGTTAGAATCAGTCGCTATTTAATATTTCACAACATTGAAAGTCATCATTCACTTTTCTGTATATTATCACTGTGAGATGGAGATATTTGGCTCTTGTTCCATTTAAGTTATCATTCACAGTTGTATCTGCTGATTTTTTGTTTACTAATTATTCAGTGCTTCGAAAGCAAAGGTCATTTGCACCATTTTTTATGTTGACCTCCATCAGGAATCCTTACCCACTTGGTAGCAATTTTTAGAAACAAATCTATATTAAGGAGGATTCCAGGTTTGCCTTATGAAATGTTAAGACTGCTTTAAGTATAAAATGGCATCTGTGGTATGAGGATGTTGTAGAGTTTTTAATTTCTAAAGTCCTTCAATTTGATTTACCGCTATTTAGCTGAATGAATACCATTACTGACCTTGAAACATTCTTTATTCTCATTTTTATAGCAAGATTTCCAATTCTCAATTTGAAAGTTTTGTAAAGGAAGGGCCTTTTAGCAGAAGAGATGGTCGTATTCTAGTCAGGGGCCATAAAAGGAATAATTTAACCTTGACAATATGGATAGATTTAAGGTAGAGAATCTAGCTCTAGCTCTTGAGAGACATTAGGTGCTAAGTTAGGGATATTATGACCATCTTTGCAAGGAAATAAAAATTTTAAGTCATAATTTTTTCCAATGATTACTAGTTTGTATGATTGAGCCAGTGTTAGTGGATTATATTGTAGGTATGAAGCGATAACAACTCTGACTATGGGTGAGATTTTTGAGCTTTATTTTGATGATATTTTAAAATAATTTTCTTTACAAACATGTTTTGAGATTGAATTTGATATGCATCACATCTGCAAGTATAGGTATCCATCAACTAAGCAGTATTAAAGTAATCTTTTTCCCTTTTTGACTTTTTAAGGCTACATTTTGGTTGTATTTAGGGACTGAAAACTTGATAGGAAAGTGTTTCTTTAGGCTCTATAAGTTTATAGTATTTATCAGAATAGCTTTTTCATGAATAATGAAAGTAAATGACTTTATTATTGTTACTTTGGGATAAGTTTATAAGTAAATCATAAATCACCGTTTTCTTTGGTCCATTTCCTGACCAAACCTTAAAAGACTATTAGACGTAAGAGAAAGGATTAAGGAAACACTTCTTGCAAATATTCATTGTGAACGTTACAAATCTTTTGTGGAAAATTTCCAAGTACTTTCTGTGGAAAAGTTTTAGAATTACATGAGTTTAACTTTAAAAATGTAACTTGTTGTCTGTATAGAATTAAGAAGGTTATTATCTTTTTTTTAATTTCAGTGTCAAGTATTTTTTCATTTTCATAAATTTTACATTCCATCTATATGCTCTCAATGGAAAACTTGTGAATAAGATTTCATTTTACTGTAAGAATGCAGAATTGCTGATCCATTATAAGAGACTGAGTTAGCTTATTAGTTAGTCAACCTCTAAATAAAAAATTCCGATGAAAAAATGTAGCTGTTGCATGAGCAAGAGGATTATCATGCCAAGTCAATATATAACGATTTAAGTTGTGAATAATACATTAACTTAACTTCTTGGTTGATATATCAAAATAATTTAATAAAATTGATTGTATATCCTTGTAACCACTGTATCTTTTAAAGATGGAAAAGAAAGTAGTGTGAAAATTAAAAAGTTGAAGTGGAAGTCATTGTATGCAGTAGATTATAATGTAATTTATTTGTCTAATATCCATCTTAAAAAAACAGTAAAATATTGCTTGACACCTGAGTCAACTTTCAGCATAGTTTGCTGAGATTTTTAATTTGTATGATTATTTCTCCCAGGTGCCACCATGTTCCAATATTACATCAAAATTGTACCAACAACCTATGTTAGAAGGGATGGAGCAGTTTTGCAAACAAACCAATTCTCAGTGACCAGGCATCAGAAGGTAATGATGATATTCAAAATTAAAACAAAAGATAATCAGCTTCATAAATCATTGCCTTTAGTTATTTATATATGATATTTTAGTAGATTTCATTAAATTATTAATATATGCATAAATTTCAGGTTATTTCAATCATAAGTGGAGAGTCAGGTATGCCAGGAATCTTTTTCAGCTATGAATTGTCCCCAATGATGGTGAAATACACAGAAAAGGAAAAGTAAGTATCTAATTTTCTATAGTTTGAAAGCTGTCAGATAAAAGTAACCATTATAAGTGTACCAAGTGTACAGATATAACAAATTCTTATTCTCCTTAGGGAATTAGTGTTGTCAGGTTTGAGTTATAAAAACTTTTGTTACTATGGACTCTGTGGGTAAGAGATTATTTGATTGTTTGTGGATTTTTTACTTTAAATGTGACAGCTAATTAATAGAAGAAGAGTTACTGATTAAAAAAGAGATGATGACGACAGTACTATCAAATGAGGTTAGCATTTTATCTGGTCTGTGAGTTACATAGGTTACATACAATATATGGGCATCCATAGGGATTATGACTGAAACTAGTGTACTGGATTTTACATCAAATTCTTGCTAGTATAACATCCTATGGCAGCGTAAAAATCATGGTATCAGAACTGTTCTGATGATGATTAAATACTGAATGATCATGAAATTCCTCCAAATTTTGCTTGATACCATTCATTGTGTTAAAAAGAGAGTTGAAAGAGAAAAATTCTGACATTATAAGGACCTGAGCCCTGTTCTCCTAATTGCCAGAGGTTTATTCTTACTAACTGAGATACCACTGCAGAGCAATATCTCCTTCAAATTTAGTTAAGCTATAATGAACTCAGCATTTTCCCAGTAGTGTATGACTTTTGTCCCACTCTTAAAATTTTTAGCATAAATGTTGAATCCAAGATGATCTAATAACTTAAAATATTATTTGCTCATCTTTTTATTCAGTCAAATACCTAGTATTTATTATTCCTGGGTCATCAATGAGAGCGTGCTGAAATATTATTGAAATGTATCTGCATTAGTGCTAATTTTTTGGAGAGAACCAAAATTAGGCATTAAAAATTTATTTGCTGGTAATTCAGACTGATGTAAGTTGTTCAGCATAAACATAATATTCTTGTTGCTCAAATTGATTTTGGGTGTGATTTCTTGATAAATTCTGCTTGATAGATGATATTTCCTTGTTTCTGGATTTTATCTTCATAGTTAATTTCGTTTATGCATATTCTTTGCTCATTAACTGTCCAATTTATTGTTTTCTCAATACATGTAGTGTGTGCCTATCCTGAGGGGTAATAAACATGCATATTAAGCAATACCAAATATTTGGGCTCTAATTGAACCAGACAAATGGTTGCTTATTGCTATTATAAAGAAATATCACTTTTTAAAATTAACATTTTTTTTTGATGCCCTAGTTGTATACTGTAGTAATTCATTTCTATGTTATTTAAGTATTACAAGGAAGAGATTGCATTTTACCCTCTATCAATGAGACATTTTCCAACCTAAGTAGTGGAAGTGGGTTCCATTGTCTATGTTACTACAATTTTGTTAATTTAACTTAATTAAATTAGTTTTTTATCAATGATTGATGAATTTACAATGTATAAATAACGTTTTTTAAAGTTAAAGTCTGACAGATAAACTCAGTATGTTCACTCATATTTACCAATCACACTTCCATGTTGAGTACTTTTTTTACAGACTATTCTCTATCCAACGTCATGAAGACACAATGGAAATCTTATGGCCCCGTGCATTTCTTACAGGAGATCGGCTTACGAGGAAATAGTGTGTGCACCGAGGTCTGCATTACCTCCAAAATATAAATTAGTTTTTTAATGTTATCAATAAAGTTAGAAGATTATGATTTTCACAGAAAATTAATTCAGTGTTTTCTCAAAAACTTTCTCACTTCAAGTATTTTCCTACATATATATAACGAAAAGTAGCTAGTGACTACATTTCTCAATGCATTTTGCCGAAAATTCTCGGCACTCCCAAAGATTTCGCTACAGCATTTGTCTCTAAAATTTTTAACAGGAAAAATAATAGCATTGGTGAAATGTGAATAAAATGAGACAGATAGTGATACAAAGGAAGACCATGTTTCTTGAAAGTTAGACCTACATCTACATCAATACCCTACAAGCCGCCTTTCGGCGTGTGGCAGGGGGTGTTAACACCGGATGTTCGCGCTATTTTCTTATTTTGTTATTATCGCGTATCGTTCGCGGAAAGAAAGAGTCCCTAAAACGACTTGTCCTAGCATCTATTTCCCTTATCTTGCGCTCATTATCAGATCGGCCAAAGTAGCAGGGGGGTCGCATAATATTGATAACGTCCTCCACAAACGCACTGTCTCGAAATTTACCGAGTAATCGAAGCCTAGCTTCTAATCTCCTATCTTTCAGGGATTCCCAACCTGCGTCCGAAAGCATTTCCGTAACACTAGCTTTTTTATCGTAGCAATTTTTCACAAATCGTATTGCCTTGCGCTGAACTTTCTCGATTTCGCGGGTGTGCGTTTCATCCGCTGGATCCCATATACTTGCCGCGTATTCAAGATGGGGCCTGACCAGGGTAAAATAGCATCGCTCTCTAACCTTTTCATCGCATCTACCTACAATACGCTTTATGAAACCGAGCTTTTTGGTTGCTTTACCGCAGATTTTTCGGATATGAACGCTCCAGTTTAAGTTATTCGCAAGAGTGATCCCGAGATATTCAACTGACTCTAATATATTCAAATTTATTCCATTAATTTGGTACGGGTGATTTGGACTAGTTTGTTTTCGCTCGAAGAAATTTACGACGGAACATTTAGTAACATTTAGTTCTAATTGCCATTTTTCGCACCACATATGAATGTTGGATAAATCGTTTGATAGGATGTCACTGTCCTCCGCGTTTGATATTTCTCTATATATTACCGAATCATCTGCAAATATCCTCACATTGCTATTTATTTCATCGCTCAAATCGTTTATATATATAAGAAAGAGAAGAGGTCCAATCACGCTGCCCTGAGGTACGCCTGAAGTAACTTTGACTCTGCTCGAACTAATTCCATCAAGTACAACTTGCTGTTCCCTCTTGTGGAGAAAATCGTTTACCCAGTCAATTACTTCCCTATTAATACCCGATAACTTTAATTTATGGATTAGTTTATGGTGTGGAACTCTGTTGAAAGCCTTTTTGAAATCTAGGAAAATAGCGTCCACCTGCTTTTTACTCTCGGCAGATTTTAAAATGTCATGAACGAATAACGCGAGCTGAGTTTCGCATGATCGGGCCTTTTCGAAAGCCGTGCTGGTTCTTATTGAGGAATCGATTACCATCTAGGAACTTCATGAGTGAGCTAACAACGATGTGCTCCATTATTTTACCAGACCTAAATATATCAGTTCAAAGAAAACCACAATTTATTCCTGATTTTCTCGAAAGTATCACTTTCCTATTTTTCCTTTGATTACGATAGTATTTAACCTTGATTAAAGTGCACCATGCTGTGCAGAATTAATTTTGCTGTATGATAAAAGTATTAAAATTAATTTTTGCCAACTTTCTTTTTCTATGCAAAAGTTGCAACAGCGCGCGCCGATCTCTTGTAAGAAATGCACAGGGCCAAAGATTTCCATTGTGTCTTCATGACATTGGACAGAGAATAGGTGCATGACCTGCAGCAAATGTGGTAAGGGGAGTAAATTAAATGCTTTAGTACAGCTAAATGGAATATCCAATTTGAGAAGTATATTAGGAGAGATAAAAATTTTTCCAATGTGATTTTTATTGTCTTTTTAAATTCCATGTGTGATTATGATGTCGTTAATTTTACAAATTCATTGATGTGATGATTCATCTAATTTTTATGTATGTTTTCTAGTACAATACTACGTAAACTTCTTATTTTTTTACTATGAAATTGTCCTCATGTTCACTTTTACCATCCTTAATATTTCCTTTAAGAATATTCTTTTCTTCATCCACCTCATAACTATAGAGTTAAAAGGGCAATTGAGTAATTTTAAAGTTACATTTATGAAACTTAGAATTTACTTTGTGAAGCTATTGAATATTGTCAAAATTGATAACATTAGATAAAGTCTACTGTGTATATAATTCAGACTGAACAATGTATGCAAATATTGAACTTGAACAAATATTTTCACAAAGTTTGGTTTGCAGTTTATTCTTGATTATTTTGACAGAATTGTTTCTAGGCGTTGCCACACAAGTGTCTTCTCAAATAAATGTAAATGATTGTTCATTATTCAATACTTCTTAATTCAACATTTTTTGTATTTTTTTTATTAGGTCTCTGGGCCACTTTGCTACAAATGTGTGTGCTATTATTGGTGGTATATTTACAGTTGCTGGTATAATTGACTCAGTGTTATATCATTCAGTGAGAGCAATACAGCAGAAAATAGAGTTGGGAAAATTTCACTGAAATTAATGTTTTGAATGCAAAAAACTTTTACACAATATCCATTCCACTTTTCTTCTTGTGTGGATTGTCTGGTCTTTTTACAAGTTAAATAAATTGTAATTATTAAGAGGTTTACATTTATTGTACCCTCTTTCACCCTTTTACATTTGTTATATATATTGTTTTTACATTTTTTTAATAATATATGCTTTAAATACTAAAATTAGCATCAGCTTGTAATTATACTGAATTTAGTTGGAATCAATTAGGAGCTTATGGTTGTTCATTAAGTATTCAGCCCAAATGCTGGTTTGAATTCCATCCCCTCCAAAATTAGCTACGAATAGATTGGAAGAGGAAACAAGTCTTAATAGGAAAGATGAAGAGTGAGGTAGTTTGCCTTGAGAAAATATTAGGTAATGGAATTGCAAAGGGAATAGTTAATTGTTAAAAATGTTTCCAAAACTTCCATTCGCCTTTTATTATTGTTCTTTTGATTTTGTATTTTAGAAAAAAAAAACATGTAAAAATATGAAAAGAGAGGGCCAGTAAAGGTAAGGAGGTTCAAACAATGAAGAGTATGATCTGATGATGACAAGCATCCAAAGAGAAAGTTTCCCTTATTTTCTCTACCAAAGAAAATCAAAACCATTTCTGAACCAAATAAACTACAGTGTGATCTTGGTAATCCAACACATATGCAACCATGACCTAGTCAGATTATCGAAAATGCCGGATTATTGGAAATGCACAAATAAAATGCACCAAAAATCCTTTTAAAATATTAATTTAGCAATTCAATGCTGTGACCCTAACTCTCTCCTTCTGACTGCCTTGGGTATGAGTTGAGAGAGACACCCAAATAAACCCTGGATACCAGCATGAGTCTACAAAGAACGGTTACGCTTCACTCACATCCAGCATGGGGTAGGAATGAATAAGAGAAATACGTTTATGATTATATGTGTACATTTGATGGTCATTTTTCAGACGTTTCTTAGTATCATCACTTTTTACTACCTCACTGAATGGCCCTGCATGCCAGATTACTGGACGTGTTAGATTACAGAGATTGTACTGTACAACTAACCCTAGAATGCTAGTCTCAATTTGTACGATTTTTATGGCTCTTTTGCAGTACCCATCCACCATAAAAATTGAGGATTAGATGAATTTATTTATCACTTAACATTTCGATAATCTCCTGGGTCATTTAAGGTATTTGTGGTATCTAGTCAACTGCTTCTTTATTCTAATGTCTCGCCATTCTCCTGCTGGTGTATTTCCCTCAGATACCTGAGAAAGAAGCACTGTTTTCTCAGATAATCATTTGGGATGGAAAATGGGCACACCACTCTACCCTTGACTCTAACAATCAAAGCATCTTGTGGAAAAACAAAGGAGAATCCCTGAAAAATTATTGCTTAGGCCAGAAAAGTGATGGACCCAAGATTTTGAGACTGCAAAGGTGTGTCACTGTAATTGAATCTAGAACATCATTAAATTATATTGCTCAATATTGTCAAGTTGTCTCTGGGGATGTATATTAAAGGAAGAGTGAGGTCTTCAGTCAAGCAATCCTTTGTGGAAGTAAACCTTCATTAGGCCTTGGAACTAATCAATTCATGACCACCAGTTTTTCCCTATTACACTCCCTCCACATTCCTCAACACCTACTTTCTGTACATCCCAATGTTGCTAGGACTTTAAATTAAATTAATATGTTCCATAAATAACATCAAAATAGATTTTTATTGAATACAATGAATAAATATTACAAAGATTTTAAAAAGGCATTAAAAGATTCCACAGAAACTTTGGCAATATTACAGCAGAATTCTGCATCATTTCCAGCAACAAGACTATCTAAGGAGACATAACCGATGCTCTTTGGATCATACCTACTTTTACCATCAGGTGGCTTGGGAACAAACTGATCCAAAAACTTATGTCTCTGCTGTATTCTATGGAGTCTGCTGCTGAAGATGCCTGGGTGTTTAGCCAACTGTTCATGAGGAACTCCCATCTCATTGTGTACATAATTAAAGCGCTCAATCAAGGATTCGTGTTCTGGAACAAAAAATGTAAGGCAGTCCTTAAAATAGGTCACAAAACGAGATACTCCAATTCCCCCCAAGCAAGAAGTATTCAAAGATTGAGTTTTCCATTACCAGGAATTGTTTTTGACTTAAACTGAATTTTAAAAATGTATACATTGAAAAGCCTTGCAAAGGTACCTCTTGCAGTAAGAATTTCCATGGAAAGATTTCAATAGTACTCATATAAATTACATTCATATAAAACCGAATGCCGCTACTTTTACAAAAATTTATTCAACGCTTGATTATAGCACCGATATATGTAATCTTGGTATTTCTTGTATTCCAAAACATATCATTCTTAAATGCTATGTCTGATAACAATTGCTTTACAGTTATGAGATAAGTTGGTAACCCACACAAACTTAATTTCTTTATGCTATACGATACAATATTATATTTAATTGGAAGATAACTACGAATGTTTTTTATCATAACGGCATTAAATTTGTAATTAACATACCCGAGTATCAGAGAATTACTTACTCATCATCCAAACTTTTGGTCTCAAAAGAAGGATTTGTTTCAATTCACTTTCACTGAACCCCATCATTTCTTTTACAGCGAAAGTTATACCCTAAAACGAAAGCACTTTTTATATTTATGTCAGCGCGGTTCATTCAATATTTATAAATAACTTAAATTGACTTACCTTGATATGATTCATGCTATAAGTAATTAGCCTAGGTAGTTTCGTGGCCAACCGTCTTATTTCTTCCCCGCTTAAGTGAAAAGTGTTTTGGAAATGCCCCAATCTTCTGTCTATTCTCTGCGTACTGATGATTAAATTAATTAATAAGTAATGAATTGAACTGAGAGATAAAAGTAATCAAAAAATAAATACCTGAACATGAGCCAAAATGGGTCTCCCGAAATTACTCTCCCAATCATTTCAGAAGTAAAGTTTTTGGATTCTAAGTAGTTGACTCTAACTTGGAGATTTTCAATTTCTTCTTTGAAAATCAGGGGATTTTTCGTTAGAAAATTTCCTAAGAAGTCAGCATCTACTCTATTGTCGTGAAGAAACCTGAAGTTGGAGAAACATTAGTAACAGAAAATTTGAGGTATATTCATCAATGATGAAGAAATGAAAGGACCTTATCACTGGTTTCATATCTTTTTCAAAATCTAATTTCAAAATATACTCAGTTACTCCTTTCTTCTTCTCCCACTTATACAAATCTACCCCTAGTTTCACCAGTTCTTGCAAGGTTGTGGACTTGTTCACATATGCAGCAATATTAAAGGTAGGTGCTATATACGGTGCGAATGTTTCCAAAGAAATGTTTGCAGTGGAACTAACTAAGTCTGTAGAAGTGGATGACGCACCTTCTACGTCGTTCAAGACAACATCATCAATTTCTGTGAACAACTCCTTTCTAAGGGTTAAAGCATTCTCAACTTTTTCTTTGGTGTCTATTGATGGGGCTTGATTAGATATTTTTCTTACTATAGCACGATGAAAGTGGTGTTCGTAGTTCTGAAAAGCCGGCACGGCTACTTTGATGAGACGATGAGTACTTACACCTAACCGAAACATCTTTGGAACGATATTATAAACGTCACGCAAAAACAAGAAAATGAAATTCAAAATTCATCATGAAATAGTTTGTCATCTTTCAGTTTGAACGATAGTACAAAATATTCATCGAAGAAACGTTTCTTAGAATCTCTCACATGGGCAACTCGTTTGTTTTGATACGCTCCCTTCTGCTACCTTCGTTATTTACCAAACGAGTACCAACTGCGCAGATGTGGTTATTATACATAGTTATTATATATTCGATTTTATGGATAAGACTCCACTTAGTCTATCGATCGAGTGGGTTTTAAAAGCTACTTCGAGGATTTCTGATTTTATCAAATTTGTATGTTCCAGGCATTTGAGATTTTTAAAAGCTACTTCGAGGATTTCTGATTTTATCAAATTTGTATGTTCCAGGCATTTGAGATTAGTTTGCATGCTCTTCAAATGCATCAGTCAAACTTTAGCAGTTGATATGAGACCTTAACTACGAGAGATCCTCTTAGTAAAGGCAATTTTCATTTAAAAAATGTCCTCTTCCTTACTAGAAATAGCAATAATTGCACAAGTAATTAATTAATGACTACTCGGCTGAATTAATGACTAATCTGTGGAAAATGAAACAAATAACATTGTTATTATTCAGATGTTCATGAAAACATCTGTTTTCGTAGCTTAAACAATGCATTGAATTTCATTCGCATTAATTACCTACAATGTTATCTAACCTATTTATCCCGATTTCCTGTTAAATGCTCTGCTTTTCGTAAGATATGCTTTGTGTGTTAAGAGGGTTGAAATTACTTCAGAAATGTTTTAGCTACGAATATAATTACTGTAAATTCATTAATTGAAGATAAGATTTCTATCTGGAAGTTTCCCTTATTTCATTATATAATCTAATCAAAATCGTTATTCTTTCATCTTAGCAAGAATACTAAATTCTAAATTGATTTCAAATTGCAGCCATTAATAATTTTAAAAATCTTCACAGGTGTCTACCCTAGTATCGATAGCGCAGCTAACTCACATGCGTACTATGGGAGAGGACGAGAAGGAGGACCTTTACTAATTTAAATGTCTATCGTTTCATGTTATCTTATTGTAAGATAAAAATATGGCTAGATTCAGCGGATCAAATCCTGCTATATCAGAAACTCCTGACAGTTTCTCGAGCATGAATGAAAGACCTGTGGACGACATTTCTTTGGAATTTTTCTATAAACCTCATACTGTAACTTTACTCACTGTATCTATTGCGTCAGTAATATACACTGCGTTTACAAGGTTAGTAAGGAATGTTTTATTTCTGTATACACCATACAGATTTTCATTAGTTAGGTTTTTAGTTTTGTCTCGCTATTTCTCTGAGAATGCGCAATTATATAACGAAGAAGTAAGGTAGTTGCCGCTATTATGAAGCTTTACTGGCATTAATCCTTACTATTTACTTTGTCCGCGAGAGCAACATATATATTTATAGAATTAGGTATCTTTAAGTATAAAAAATGGGCGCAGTTCCAGCGAGGTCCTGCCCATAAACTCTTCTTACATTGAGTGTTCCTAGCGGCTTCTGTATTGTTGACAAGTTTCTTTTTACACAGAGATGATCTCGACACGAAAGACAACATTTGGGCCGGGATGTGCTGCGTGGTATTTTTCTTTCTCATCATCTCGGTGCTTGCTTTTCCAAACGGACCATTTGTTAGACCGCACCCAGCAGTTTGGAGAATGGTTTTTGGGTTAAGCGTCTTATATCTTTTAGCATTGCTTTTCTTATTGTTTCAACGATACTCGACAGTACGGGGATTACTCGTGTGGATGGATCCAAAGCTGCAAAACTTCAGTATTGATATGGAAAAAGTTAGTGTTGAGATGAAATGAGATGTCGATAATCCTTGTATTTTATTTTAATTCGCATACTTTGTTTAAATCAATGTTTTTTAATAGGAATATGGGGTTAATTGCTCGGATATAACCTGGGAGCGAGTATGGAGTCACGTAGATGTCTTTGCTTGGGCACACTTTTTAGGATGGATATTCAAAGCGGTATTGGTCCGTCATTTCGGCATATTGTGGACCATAAGTGTAATGTGGGAATTCACGGAGGTTAGTCCCATCTGGTGCTTATTTTCTCTATTTTGAAAATTATACCTATTTTACTATTATGCTCTGCTTTATAGAAGTTCTTTTTGCAAAACAAAGCTTACAAATACATTGTTTTTTCTCTCCTATATCGGTGCCTTCAAACTTTCAGGTTTGAATCATAACGTAAATTTTTGTCGATTTCCTTACAGATTATTGATCATTCTACTGTTTTTCATTTTTTCGTGAACCTTCAGTGTTTTACTGTTGCGTTGTCATTCTTTATTATGCGAACTTTATTTCTTTATGTTCAATGTGAATTCATGCTAATTTGTTTTTCCTGTCATTTGAATTTTACTTTCTTGCATTACTCTCTGCTATGTCTTGGGTATTAAACTCTGAGAAATTTAAAATGATTCATGTCCATCATCCTTACCATTTGAAAATTTCAGATAGCTTTTGCTCATTTGCTGCCTAACTTTGTTGAATGCTGGTGGGATGCTATAGTGTTAGACATCTTGCTGTGCAATGGTCTCGGCATATGGGTTGGCTTGTGGATTTGCCGAAAATTGGAAATGAGAGAGTACAAATGGGTCAGCATTAAGTAAGTACCCTGTGATATTGCTTTGGAATGAGCTAACAAGGATAGCTTAAATGTCATTATTGGGTGACCCTAGTTTCTCTAATTCTTTATCATGAAATATTATTTGGCATTTTTTGTAAAATTCTTGTGAAAATGAAAAAATACTCATTGATGAGCAGGGCCATGGAGAGAGATAGGAGATGCTAGTCTAAACGTTTGGGGCCCAAGGGAATTGGGGATCAGTTCCAATAATTTTACTTGTTTAATATTGAGGAAAAGGGTCCAGTTATGGGAAAGTGTAGGGCCAGAAATATCTCTCCCTGGCCCTGTTGATTAGTGTTAAATGTTGATATTACTGGATGTAATGTAGGATCTCAGGCTCTAGCGTATGACAATATTTTTCTCCCAACTGAGGTATTAATTAGAACAACCTTGTTAGTTTGTGAAATTTGTAAAACAAAAAAAAAATAATTGAAGGATATCTCAGATCCTTAGATGACAATAGTGAAGTAATGAGGCTCTAAATAATGGGTATTTTGAAGTTCATGGAAAAATTGTAGTCGTTAATTGTGTAATTACCATATTTATTGATATATAACTCATGCTTTTATGTTCAAATTGGAGCTGAAATTTTAGCTGTCTGTCATAAGCATGTTCTACTTATTTAACTAAACTTAATTCAAGGTGTCTGCTAACCTGGAAATCCTGGAAAACTCAGGGAATTTTGTTCTTCTGGAAAACTGAGGGAATTTGCCAGGTAACCTGGAAAAATCTGTTTTACACTCTTTACGAACGATTGTTTCATGACTTTTGCTTTGGGCTGCATGTTGGTTCAGTAAAAATTCCCAGAAAGGAAGAAACATTTTAATGACAATGTCGTCGTGACCAATTTAAAGCTTGTAAGATGTAGATGTGCTCTTTCTAAGTACATTTTGGCAATATCCTGCTTGGGATCGTACTGAGTCGCAGTTACACGGGGTATCTAATTTCTGTTTTGTTGTCTAGAGGAACTATTTTGTTTTTTCTCTGCCATCTAATTTCAAGCAATGACTATCCTGTGCTTGTGAGCTATTTAAAGCTTTATGGTGATCAATGGGAATAGTAAAATGCTGCTATTCATACCACTACTGAAACTATTGTTCAGGTGTATTATTTTAATGAAACAATACTCATCAGTATTTTTTTCAGTATTTGCTTTCAACTTCTTGTATTGTTGTGCTCCTTTATGGGAGGATTCCCATCAATAACTTGTGAATACACGAGAATCTAATCAGGATGGGTATAGTAGTTTTCATGTGTTCACATATATTTGTGGCATACAGTAGTATGACTCAGTGAACCTACCAATATAGCTGGATACTCATCAGGATTACATTATTTAATCTCAAACCTCTTAGTCGTGGGTGACCTTGCAGCTTGTCCATGTCTAGGGCTGGCTCTGATACCCAAACAATATCATAGTGAATCTATGAACTGTTTGTCGCCATCTTTGGGATCTTAAGTGCCTAATAATCACAATGTCTAAGATTTGGACAAAATTGTACTTATTTGTGGATGAGGAACACCCTGGAAAACTCCTGAACTCCTCTCAAGAATTCCTTATTAAACATTGCGTGTGTTGTATTCTGATGTGTGGCATATACCAATAAATATGGTAATTGTATACAGTGCACTTAATGTTGCATTTACTCAATGCAAGGCTGGCCAAAAGGGGTTCTCATGGATGCCTTACATCTGGGTTCCTTGTCTGAGCAGGGCTCTATTTTGTGAAGGTAACTTAACAAGTATACAGAGCACAGGCAATGCACCTACTAGAAATGTTCTTCCAATTATTTCCCTTTATTCAATAGCTATTATTTATCACATGGGCAGAGGAAGTGGAGAAAGTTGCCACATGTAAATTCTTTCTCAGTATCCAATGGTAAATGGTCGGCCCTGGCTCAGCACATGAATTTTGTAAGAAAGGCACAATCATTAGCAAGCCAGACCCAGGATATGAATTATACAGTCCTTAAAAATGGAGGGAGAAACTGTAATATTTGTTTAAATTGGAAAATATAATTAAAGCAGCTCATTGGAGAAAATGTTTTCTTTCCCTCTCGTAGGACGATTTCTACATTGGGCTGCTTTTGTGTTAAGTTAACCTACTCGCTTCTACTCCAAGCTGAAGAAATGCTGTTTTTCGGATACCATGAGTTTCATTTCCATTTTTGTACTTCTTTTTTTCATTTTTTCATGTGTATAATATTTTCAACTCAGTGGAAAATGTATCAGTTGAAATGCAAAATGAAGTCTTTGTGATTCATTTTGCATCAGTTGGCACACTTTTCATTAGATCTCTTACTCTGCAGGGATATCCGTTCAACTGGAGGAAAGATCAAAAGAGCTGTTCTGCAATTTACTCCTGAATCTTGGACTCCAGTTAGATGGTTAGATCCTGCTTCTACATATATGCGTTTCTTTGCTGTAACACAGATGGTGGTGTTCTGGCAAGTTTCAGAGCTCAACACGTTTTTTCTAAAGCATGTATTTGAAATGCCTCCTTCACATCCATTAGTCATTGGTCGACTTGTGTTTATAGGGACAGTTGTGGCTCCATCTGTAAGGTAAGCATGGTACATCAGTCTAATTTTTATTTATTCAGTAAGTAATTATTTATTATAATTAGCAAAAGGTATTAAGAAAATCATTTTTTTAATCTCATGGTAAATTTTTATCCGTGAAAATTCATTTAATTATAATAATCTCACTAAGAACAGTAGAAGAAGCATAGGATGGGAGTAACTGTGACTCTCTAGTGGGCTGTCCTGTAAGGCCCACCTCAAAGAGGGCTGGTGCTTAGTTGATGCACTAGTTTTTACTATGGTAGCATACCAAAATCTCAACACAGTTTGCTGAAGGGACAATGTTGCTGGTGACCTGTCTATTGAAATAATTAGCAAGGGGTGGAGTGATTATATAGAGAGGCACCTCATCCATAAATATCAAGATAAGAGGTTTAAATGCCTAAATTTTCCCTCTTTTTTATGGGAGAATTCTGCACTAACCTACCGTCGAACCCTGGTTCATACTGGGAAACTTCTTTGCAGTGTGCGTTAGAATACCTAATCCTCTAACGACTTCTGGGCTTTCAATTCTCAGTCTAAATGGAAAGTCTCAAAGACAGTTCCAATATTTGCCCAATGTATTCCCACAGGAAAAAATTGGATTTTTGGGTCTTCTGGGATCAAACCAGTGGTAGCTGGGATAGATTTGCCTCTTTTCTTGGGGCCTCACTGTTGGGGCCTGTACGACAAAATTCATTTTACATAGCAAGCCCTCAATGGAATATTATTTTATGTCCTTCACTGTTCTGTACCTATTCTATATGGAACTATTAAGGATTAAAAGGGAAGTATTAATAAACATGGACACCCCTAACATTCAATACATTGTTAAATAAATGACAGATTAGCAGCATTTTTGGCTGCAAAATTTAAAACGTGGGTAGAACATGTTCGATTACAGTTTTAACAGTCGAATAATCCAAGTACGATAGAAATACATTCTCATTTTAGCAATTTTATCAAATTAAAGAATCTATTTAGGAAAATAGGAAATCTGATAAGCCTAGTGATGAATTAGGAAGTTGAATATCCTCCCTTAACTCACATCCTTATTTTGAAATGTGTGGAAAGGACAGACTAAACAAAAAATAAGAAAACAGTCATGCATATCTAAGGGCTGCCAGTATGAGGGTCGCTCAATACGTCCTTAGAGAAAGATAGAAAAACATTATTTTGTGTAGATTTTATTTTTCAACATAATCTCCTTTTAACTCTCTACACTTTTCCAAGCATTTCTCCAACTTTTTTAAGCTGTCCAAAAAGAAGGATTTTGAAAGGTCCTCAAAATAGCCATATGTGAAGGCGATGACCTTCTTGTTTGACATGAACTGTTGTCCACCTAGCTATTTTTTCAAGTTTGGAAAAAAAAAGAAGTCACTGGGGCCAGATCCAGTGAATAAAGTGGATGTTGTAATAATTCAAACTTTAATTCCATAATTTTGGCCATCGAAACTGCATAGGTGTGCACCCATGCATTGTCTTGATGGAAGAGGATCTTATTTCTTTTTCTAATGAGGACTTCTTTTATTTCTTAACTCAACTGGTGCAATAATGACACATAATACTCTCCAGTTATCTTTTGACCTTTTTCCAAGTGATTGCTGTAAATGATTCCACGTGCATCCTAGAAAACCGTGGCCATCACCTTGCCAGCCAATTTCACTGTCTTCGCCTTCTTTGGAGTCGTTTGCATTAAAAACCCCACTTTTTTGACTGTTCCATTGTCTCTGGAGTGTTGTAATGTATCCATGTTTCATCCAGAATTATGAATGGATGCAGAAACTTGTCAGGATTGTGATGGAAAAGCGCCAAAATAGCCTCAGAGTAGATTACATGTGTCTATTCTCCTCTTAGAGCAAACGCAGCACCCATCTTGCTGAGATTTTTTTCACACTCAATTTTTTGTGCAAATTTGAAAACACTGTACCTTGCGATATGCCTGTGGCCTCAACTATTTCGCACACTTGATTCATCGATTACTCAAAACCATATCCTGGATTTTGTATATCATTTGGAGGTGGTCACTTCCACTGGACGTCCTGAATGATGTTCATCTTTTGTGGATGTGCAACCACGTTTTAACTCACCCAATAGTAAACAGTTGCAAACACAGGAGCAGATGTGCCATGAACTTCATCCAACTCAGCTTTGATCTCTTTGGGTGTTAAGCCTTTTAAATATAAGTGTTTAATCACCCACTTTTTTCCATTTTTCTAAATAAACAAAAGTTGTTTGATTCAATCAACAATAAAAATGAAACCATGGGATGGATATAACTGAGACTTAGAACTGAGACAGCTATATAGTGAGTAAAGACTTTAACAGCTATATAGTGAGTAATGATGCTTACTAAAAACAAACCATTTATGATACTATGAGTGCCATGTCTTGCATTTTCTAAGGACTTATTGAACCACCCTAGTATAATATTATGGAAACTTAACACTGACTTCTGGTTTCAAACCTTCAGATTCCCAAAGATGAAGGTAATTTTCCAGAAGTTTTCATCATGTAAAAATCTTACTCAGTGCACATCATATGAAATGTTGCCATCATTTTTTGCAGCACAGCACCTAATTGATAACTAATTCTTGATTAATGACAAATTTGTATTCCAAAATTGTCACCATACTCAAGGAATTGTATTCCTATGCTACTGTTCAATTTCCTTTCCAGGCAGTATTATACGTATGTGACAGATAGCCGATGCAGACGAGTGGGAACTCAATGCTGGGTTTATGGTGCCATAATGTTTACTGAGGCTGTGCTGTGTATAAAAAATGGGCTTCAACTCTTTAGCCAGACACAAGCAATAAACATAGTCCTGTGGTTATTACTGCAGTTTGTTCTCTCTGTTGGCTGTGTTTATTCCTGCTTGTTATACCACCGACACTTCCAGGTACTGTTTCATGTAAAAATATAATGAATTAAACAATCAAGTAAATATTTGCAAAAAATTACTGTAATTTTTTTCCTGATGACCTGATTTGCAAGAATTGTTACTTAAGGAAGTATTGTTAACCTATTATTATTAACTTAACTATTTATATTTATTTAGTTATCATGAATGGGATGAAGTATGTACTTTCTTTTCTTCGAAGCTGATATTTACCCATACCACTTACTTTAACCCATCATAATCTTTATTCTCGATACTAACCTCTTTAATGTTATACTTTGCTTATTAATAATTTATTCATGTCTGTGGTTGAATCTGATATTCCTGTTTCTTTTTCTTCCTGTCTGCTGCTGTAAAGCATTTTTAGAATTTGTTCCTCAGTGCATTTCTTTGGAGCTATTCTAAAGTTTTTCCCTGTGAAGAGAATGATGGAGAATTGCCTATTTTATCTCAGTGCTAGAATTGACTGCTACTGTATGACGATTTTTTTTGTGATACTTTAATTTTCTTATCTCTGAAATAGTCATTGTTAAGAAGAGTATCAAAAGAAACATCATTATGTAAGAGGAGAGCTGAGGTTTTTGGTTAATCAATTGAGGTGGATATTTGGCTAGAGAGGGTCACGGTGCATCTAGCGACTGGAATTATCTGCCTCATAAGTGGATGGCAGATCATCTTAAGCTGCATTTTTACCATGTGTTATATGTGGTAGGGATGAGTACCAGAAAAAAACCAGTCATGAAGTGGAAGTCCTTAAAACAGATTTTCCTGTATTTATCCATCTGATATCATTAACTCCATAAAAATGTGCTGAGGAGCAAATTCAAAAAATTATTTACTGCAGCAGACAGCAAGATAAAAAAAATATGAATATCAAATTCAACCACTAATATGAATAAATTATATATAAATTATAATGTATGTATTATAAATTATATAATTATATGTATGTTATATTATATGTANCTAGCCATTATCATCCGCAAGGCTTAACATCATCACAAAATATGCTATTCTTGTACCTGTAATTCTTTGCTATGTACCTTTCCAAAATCATCTTTTGAACCATTTAACTTCATGCTGAGATTGATGGAACAGGGATATCGTCAAGTATTTAGGTGTAACATGGCAACGAGAAGCTCAGAATAGAGAGAATTGGAAAGGAGGCCTACATCCGATGTTGGATTGAAAATGGCCGATGATGATATTATTTTTTTTATATTTATGTATATACTCATATATACATATAACAAGAACATGGAGAAGGCAGTCAATGCCTTACAATGAGGAAAAACAAGGGATACATGAAAAATTAACCTCTAGGAAAATAAGGGATAGATTCTGAGTGCGTCCCACTCTTACGCAGCATCTATAAGGATGCCACAGCCTTTGTAATGCTGCATGAAGAAACAGATGAATACAAGACTGAGAAAGGAGTTTGTCTAGGTGATTCCCTGTCACTGACCTTATTCGCAGCAGTTCTGGAAGAAGTTTTAAAACCCTAGACTGGGAGAAGAAGGGTCTACAGATAAATGGGGAGTACATCAGTCACCTGAGTTTTTACAGATGATGTAGTACTCTTCACAACCAATGCAGAAAATCTAACTTTAAGTCTTCAGGTTCTAAACTCAGTGGGACTAAAGATAGATAAGGAAAGATGAACTGAACTAAAACAGTGGTAATGTATAATCCTTTTGCAGCTCAAGAACCAATGAAACTGAATGAAATGTCTCTGAATATCTACCTAGAATATACATACCTAGGACAGCTGGTAATAATGGGAGAGAACAGCAGGATGAATGAAGTGAACAGAAGAATTAAACTTGGCTGGAGTGTCTTTGGAAGAATACATACATTCTGAAGTCAAATTCCATTAGTCTTGATTAGGAAGGTCTTCAACAAATCCATTTTAGCTGTCTTGATGCATGGAAGTGAAACTTTGGTGTTAAATGCAGCAACTCCAGACAATGCAAAGAAGTACAGAGTGATGTATGTTTGGAATCACAAAAGGAGATAATAAACACAACACCTGGATGAGGATGAAGACAGGAGTGATAGATATTATAGATAAAGTAAGATCACCGAAATGGATGCGAAGAGGCTACATGGCATGAAGAAAAAGCAGTTGCAGGACCTCAGCCAGACACCAAGAGATTTGAAGAGACCAACAAGAATACCAAAAGAGCACCAGAACAGAGTTATCAAGTAATGGGTAATGTGGCAAAGAGCAGCTCAGAATAGAGAAAATGGTAAAATTCTAGGGGAGGCCTACATCTGAGGTTGGATTGAAAATGGAGGATGATGATGTTGGTGATATATAGATGTCCTTTTTTCTTTTCAGACACCTGATGAGAAATCAAGAGATTCTTCTCCTCTGAAAAGTGCTTTTGGAGGTTCTAGTCAGCAGAGTCTGCTTTCATCAAAGAGATCGAATGAAGATCTTTCAGAAGTTGAAGAGCTAGGTAATTCTTCAAATCTTGCTTAAGCTGAGTTAATTTCTTTGTAGACTTTTATGAATTTTATGACGAATGTGTTCTTCATTCTTTGAATTTGTAAATTTTTGAGAGTCTCTAATGGAAGGACTTGCTTTTATGTAATATGTATCTAAAAGTGGTGCCCTTGAAAAAGTAAGAGGTATTTTATTAGAATTAGATAGAATTGAGAATAATATTCCCTTGATAAATTGAAACTACAGAGGTATATCTCTAGGTTTGGTTTTATAAAAATGTTATTGCTACATTAAATTTTGTTTTCTTCCATCTTTCAGGTGATACAGAAGTTATAACTAGAGCTAAAGTTCCTGAGCATTTGGAGCTGAGACATCGGCAGAGAACTGAACCAAATGGAATGCTAGTACAATAGCATACTCGGAAACTTTGTTTAGTTAAATTTTTATCTGTGTTAAATGTTACAACCTTTCAGCTCAAGAAAGGCAGCAGTTGTGATCATTCTCCCTGTACTTCGTTGCTTATTAGTAGTTATTCTCTTTATTTTTCATAGATATCTCAAAATGTTTTGTTGAATTCCATTCCTCATTAGTATTAGTATTATAATTTTATCCTAATGTAGAAGTCATTCCTGAAAGTAGATAGAATTTGGGCATTACTAATTTAACTATTGCCATTACTTTTGTTTTAAGTTTTTTAGTACTTGCATGTACAATATATAATGTATATAGGCCATTGTAACTATGATCAGCATGTATTCTAAATGAAAAGGAAGTTCCATCTATGTTTATCTCCTAACTAAGAAATTTGAAGAAAGTAGGTCTTGAAAAGGTAGTGCCATTGAAATTGTGACATTGCTGCCTGATGTTGGTGCTTGAAAGAAAGAAAACTATGAATTTTAATGTTTGATGTAAATGAAATTACTAACATGGTTGATAAGCGCTCCAACATCGTTTCAAAGCACTTAACATTAAAAAATGCACCTCTATGTTAATTATAATGCAGGGGATTTTTGCTGTGATCATGAGAAGTTTAATATCTAATTATTTTGTCTGATCTCAAAAGTACTTTTAATGAGGAAAGTTAAGCATTGGAATGTAATCAAATGGATTTTTAATTGCCCAATTCTCTTTATAATCTATCAGTCCATGGATTTTCCAAAACTTTCTTCTATGACACGTACATAACATTTGGGCTTTAAAAGAAAGCACATAGTAAAAATCTTGCTATGCATGGTAAGTGACAATTTTGGGTTTCTTTTCGTTTGGAAGGTAACTCTCAAAAGTCAGAGAGGTACAAACATCAGCTTGCTTTGGTCTGATCATATTTTCATATTTGCCAAGGTTATGCAATGTGCATACTTATTTAATTCAACTGAGGAAGAAATTTTGCATTTTTTTAACTACCAGTTTTAGGGGAAGTAATTGATTTCATTATTACTGAAATTATAAAGACATTTCTGTTTTGATTTTAACTCTTAAATTTGTAATTTTTCTTTGTAGTCATGGTATTTTTTCTTTAAGAAGTACTTGCAGCTCTTTATATGTTCTCATTTCTGATAAACCTATCAGTGTTCCATGCCCCGTGCCTTCAAGCACCTGCATTCCCTTTTCATCTCTATATCTAGCCATTATCATCCGCAAGGCTTAACATCATCACAAAATATGCTATTCTTGTACCTGTAATTCTTTGCTATGTACCTTTCCAAAATCATCTTTTGAACCATTTAACTTCATGCTGAGAATTATTGGTACAGTGATTTTTTTAAAACTTTTCAGTATTTCATTCTTTGATATGGAATATCAGTCAAAGTTCTGTTATATAATCTCACAATTCTAGTCACCCTAGTGAGGGTTCAGAATGCCTAGTAAAAAAGTCACTACCTTGAAAGCTTTAAAAAACATTTGTCAGTTTTAGTTGAGTGCTAATGCTACAGCATTTCTTGTTGAGAAAAATTTTAGCTTGTTGAATGTTTGATTACAAGCAAAGCACTCAGAATTTGCTTGACAAGTGCAACATATTTTTCTGCTATACTGTGTAGTGACTTTCTTCTATTTTGATGTAGCAAACTAGATATTATTTTGTTATTTTTTTATTGCTTGTTATTAAATATTGATTCGTGTCATAGGAAAATGTAACTAATTCATTTGTTTGAAAGAGTTGCACAGATATGTTGGCTGTAATATTTTGACTTACAGTCTTTTATATAAGACTAGAATAAACCTAAGCTGAACATGGCTCTGATTGCAGATAATTTATACATTTGTTATGATTCATTTGTTGACAGCTATTAGTGGTTAATATTTTGTCATTTGTAGTCTTATTTAATAGTCAGCTCGTAACATCTTTGGAGAAACTGATTTGTATGATCAG
>KZ308300.1:688446-753480 GCA_000376725.2 Ladona fulva | reverse complement strand
ATAAAATACACACACATTCATATACTTGATTTGTGTACTCTCTATTGGCCTGGATGTTAATTGATAAAAAGTTTATAAGATCAGTATGATTTTTAAAGAACAATGTGGAGTTTTATTATTGTTTTAAAAATGTTGTCTCTCAGTCCTAAAGATTGAATTATCCCTTGTCAGTTGAAACTCCAAAATAAGCTAAATTATTGGAGTTTTACTTTTCCATTGACAAAACAGATATTAAATGTATGATTTTTATCTCACATCGAGTTATTTTTCTTAATTGGGACGTTAAATATAGTATTTTTAAAATATTTTGTAAAATAGTTCATATGAGGGTGGTAAATAATCATCCTAGCTGATGTTTTTTGATTCCAATCCATATTGGAGGATATTCTAGTTCTATGAATTATTTTACAGTGCTGTGTACACTTGATATTAAATGATGCTGTGCATATTTTCTAACATTTCTATGTTAATATCAAGTAATTATTGCAAAACAGCTGTAAGTTTGTTTAATTAAGTTACATTTAAAGCAAAATAAATTATAATAAACTAGTCAGAGCTGTGTAACTCACTTTATTTCCCTTCTAAATTATATTAATAATTGAAAACTTTTTCAATGTATCTATTCTATGAGTGATTTTGGGCAACTTCGTTTATGAATTTGCATCAGTGATGGTGTATTCACTTTTGATTGATTGTATTTTGATTTCAAAGAGAAAATTTCTATTTACTAATCCTGGAAAACCTAAGGAAGAATCATATTGGTAATGGATTTTCAGAGTTTTTTCAACTACAACTGACTTTCTTTTATTAATTGCTGTTTTCATACATTTAGGCACATGATAATAGATAATAAAAGAACAACGAATAAAAGGAGGTTTAATGCCCTTTAAATTATTATTGAATGAAATTTCTTGTCTATCTCATTTTAATTCAAGAAATAGAATTTATTTAACATTCATTCCCAGAAGTAGGAAGAAAACAGAAATGAATGTGATGAATTATTATCTACCCATCCAGCTAAACTTCATTGCACAATTTGAAATAATTATTGCTGAGAGTAACACTTTGGTAAGTGGATTGGAAAGATTATTAATGTCTTAGTCTTAAGGAAGGTGATGTTTTGCTTTGCATGTAAAAGGAAAATTCAGGGAAATGGGAAGCTAGTTGATTACAAAGAAAAAATAAGAACTTTTTATACTTATATTTAAATTTCCAGCCTCTCTTACTAAATTATCTAAGCTTCACAGTTGGGAATTGTAAGAGTCAAGAATTTTAAGATATGATGTAGCACACAATCTTTTGATGCAGCTTAACAGGCTTTTATATTGTTTTGAGGAGTTAAGTTGATCACTCTATGGCACCATTCTGACCAAAACAGTTTACAGTTTATTCTTTCTAATTGTTCCATTTATCATGGTATAGTGGTGAAGTGATTCTGGGCAATGATTTTTGATTTTATATCATCTAGCTATCAAATTAAATGAACTATTATATTTTGCCTTTTTCTTCCCCTCTGTCTTTTCCATTGCATTCTATCTTCAATTACATTCTTCAGCAATCCCTCTCCTCTCAATATTTGACCTGGGCTCCCAGGTGGGCAATGCATTCAACTTTGGTGAAAGCAGTCCCGGGTTCAATTCCTGGTGGGAGACCACATGCGAAATTACCTCAGCTGTCGAAGAACTTTTAACAAGACTAGACAATATTTGACCCACCAGGTTTCATCTGTCGATGGTTAATTACTTCAATTAAGACCCTTCTCTCCCTTCTATCTTTAGTACCTCTGTGTTTATTTTTCTATCAACCTGAATTATTTTTTCCATTCTACATCATACTTGCATCTCGAAGCCTCTAATCTTTGAGGTCCTCCTTTTGCAAGGTCCACGTTCATACTCATACATCATGATATTACTAATCTTTTCCTGATTTCTTTATCGAGACCTCTAGTCATGACTTCCCTTTGCTTCACGAAAGCTTTCTTGGCCAATGCTACTCTTTTTCAAACCTTATCTTTACACATCCCAGCCCAAGAGAGAACACTGCACTGCAAGTTAGAGAATTAATCCACCTGTTCTATTATTTCCCCATTCACCCTTATTGTTAGCTTTTCCTTCCTCTGGTATCTCATAAGTTAATTTTTTCTTAGGTTTATTTTCATTAAAAATTCTCTTGCTTTATCATTAAGTGCATTTACTAGTATTTGTAAACCCCTTTTGGAATCTCAATCAATAGCTTCTTCATTTGCATATCTTACTGACTTCACCATTTTCCCCCACCTTTATTCCCTCGTCCAGGGGTGATGTCACTTGGGGGCTTAAAGTCATGGAGCATGGAACTTTCCATCATTTTGGCCATTGGACTCTATTAAAAGCCTCCTCAAAATCTACATAACATACACGTACCTCCTTCTTAAATTCCAGGATTTGCTCCATTAGTACCCTTATTGCATCCTTTGCTCCTTTTCCCCTCTGAAAACTGAACTGGTTTCTCTGATTTTCTCCTTAATTTTTTCTTCAATCCTTCTGTTCAGAACCCTTAAAATAACTTTTGCTGGGTGAGATATTAAACTGATTATACAACAATCCTGTCACTCTATTACAATATCCTTCTATAGTGGAATCAGGATTGTTCTCTAGCTTTCTCATTCCTTAGGGCTTATAGATTCCATTTAGGTGTCATTTTTACTTTACTTTTACATTAAGTACTGTTTAAATTTGAGCTCTATTCTCATCATCACCAGGTTATGATCAGAGTCCACATTGTTACTAGGATAGCTTCATGAGTTTTTAACACTATTTTGCAACCTTTCTCTTACCAAAATGTGATCGATTTGGTACCTATCTGTTTCCCTGGGCTTTTTCCATTTGTACCTTTGTCTGTTATGATGCTGATAAAGTGTGTTTGTGATATAAGAGGTTATTTATCTTAAAAAAGTCTATTAATTTCTGTCACTAGTAATTTCTATTTCCTAGTCTAAACCTTCCCACTTCTTCCCAAGCATTTCCTTGCCCAACTATTGCAATATCACAATTAGGTTTTTACTGCATTCAACCCTTCCTTTAACTTCTTCTATTTTTTCATAAACTAAGTCTACTCATCTTCATTGTAATCACTTGTGTGCAAGTACACCTAGACTATCACTGTGTTTACTGGCTCAGCCTTTTCTTCTTACATAACCTAATCTTTAATTAGCTCAGTGGCTATCATAGCTTCTCCTGCTTTCTTGTCTAACACTACTACAATGCAATGACATGGCTAGTATTTCCACCCTGAAAATTACTCTCACATCATCGCTCCAAACATCTCTCCCATCCTTCTATAAGGCCATCTCTCTTATTTTCTTGCCGTTCCCTGGGTAAGGGTTTTATGGAATGATGACCAAGATGGCCTTACTTCCATCACTGCAGGGTGCAACACTCTTTGGAGAGGGCTGGGTCCCATTATGGCCTCAACAGTATGCCATTAACAGTATTAGTGTATTGGCACATCATATTCATGGGTTAAAAAGTTGAGGTGGGCTCGAAAGTGTAATAATTGCTCTAATTCCATGTAAAGTAGCAATGGAAAGAAAAATCTTCAACAAAATAACTAAATGGAAGATAATTATTTTAGTGATCTGATGTCATAAATTTATTCTATTTATGCAAGTTCTAAGTTGCTTATATCTTGTTTTCTTGCGTCTTAAACATGCTTTCATTTTTTACATAGCTGCATCTTATTGATAATTAATCAGTAAACGAATTTCTATATTTCTCTAGCTAAGCAAATGATCTTATTACAAGTTATTTCACTTCTGTTTGCTGTAAATGTAATTCAGAATGACAACTATAATTCATGCCAAACATTAGTAAGTCTATAATGCTGTTCTTACTCCAATATCTTTTGCTTTCATTGAAAATATTTTTGTGATTGACAACATTATTTCTCTAAATCACCTCTCTAATCCAGCAGTAGTATTTTTTTACCATTCAAATTTCTCTCTTTGACTAATCCATTTATCTAATCCTAGAGTCTGATCAACTGCTTGGGTAATATAAGAGCTACACATATATTCTTTCTCTCTATTCCATGGTAAATCAAATTTGAAAAGTATGAAACAGTGAATGTGATATCTTTAGCAAATGTCCCTTCTTAATAATGATTGCTGATAAGTGCATAAGTCTGGACATTAATTTCTCGATATTTTTCATTCAGGAAATCCATATTTTCCTTATGATGATAAAGCTTAAACCATATTTATTATTCATACAGTGTCTAAATTATGTTGTATTTCTCTTCTTAGCTATTTAGCTTTGGAGCTACTCTTCTTCATTAATTTCATTCATAGATTATTTTGATTTATTCTCAAAGGTATTTTAAGTATCCAATTAAATATCCATGTAATGAAGGCCTCAATTAGCCTCCCAATTTTCATTGCAATCAGTTTTAAAGTCAAGACTTCCTTGCATTACAGAATAGATACGGCATTTCATGATATGAAATAAGGGTTTTAAATGTTAGACTTTTAATTTTTGGAAGTAGTTGATTTATAATACATGTAAATTGTTATTTTGAAAAAGAATCCTCATGCATGCTCCATTCTGGTAACATCATCCAAGGCATCTGAATTTGGTTACCTTCTCAGTAGCATTGCTCATTGTTTTCATCCTCATTTGACAATGCCCTAGCATAGTAATAGAATGCTCTCTCATTACTCGTTTTTATATAATATGGCATATTAACATGGTCCAATTGTTGTTAATTTGTATTGAAAATAATATCTTAATTATAAATAGTTAACCCCATGTTTTTGAAGTTTATTTGTAACATTACATTTCTGGTAAATATTCTTCTAAAATTATTGAATTTTACATTTTAATTTCCCCTCCATTACTTAGTTATGTTTCCCTTCACAGAGTAAGTGCTTTGGTTTCACAAAAGTTATGTAATGGCCTTTTCATTTCGATTGCTTCCCAATATAAGTGGTGCTCATTACTGACAGTTTCCTTGGAAATGTTGGATGTTACTTCAATTTTTATTTCATACAATCTTTAATCAGATCTATATCTTATGAAAACTTATTCAGTTTCATCTTTTGTACAGGAATAAGTAAGATATTTGTAGGAAAAATTCTGTGGACACAAAGTTTTAGAAGATAATCAGGACAATATAAAGGATACCATAATTTGAAAAAATGATAAAGCTATTCAGTTTGTGTAGAAAAATTTATTTAACCAATATAATTAATATAAAAATTTACATTCTGGAGCACCATGCATCAGTTTTGAGTTATCACCATGCATAGTTGTACAGTTTTTCTCTTGTGTAGATGAAAATATAATTCACAATGCGGATTTTATAGGAAGATGATGTTGGAAAAAATCAGCATTTCTTTTCAGGAGTAAAAATAGGTCAATGGACTAGATGAATGAAAACTATGCACTATTTTACTCCCTTGTCATTCCACTCCTGTCTTGAGTAAATTGCAACTTTCCTTCTTCAAGCTGCTCCCAGGCCATGTTGTAAGCTATCACTTCAGATAAGGAAGCCAAAATTGTTAACATAAATGTACATGCAAGACCAATTTCAGCCTTCGAAAGGGTTCATTCCAATTTTTTAGATATTAAATAGCCAACATATTATTTGGTTTCGGTTTCTAAATCAAATACCTCAAAGGATATCATGCCCCAAACTTTTTTTATAAATATGAATAATTATCTATCACCTCTACGTCATGAAAGAAAGTTGTCAACTTTGCTTTACAGAGATCAGTTTTGTGCTACCTAAAGATATTGAATTTATCATTGCTACTCTAAAATGTGGTTTTTGATGACACTACAAAAAATTTCATTGGTGACGTCAGTAACTGTTTTTTTACACGCTTCTCCTGAAATAGAAAATATTTTCATCCTTCAAACTTGTTGATCTCCTTGTGGGTGTTCATCTCTGGAGATGCCATCCCACATCAAAAATGTAGTTGGAGAGGTTCAAATGTCATTGCATCAGCTGGAAATGGGTCTTTCATAAGATCTTCACTTTTTGGTGGAGAATCCATCTCCTGTGGGGTCCAAGATCCAGGGATAGTTGTTCGGACACTCCATGCAAGTGAAAAGACGAAGTGTTTCACCTGGAAGCTCCCTAGTTGTCAAGGGACATGGGTTGGGGAGGGAACAGTAAGGCTGACCCTTAACATCACACTTCTCCTTCCATTCAGCGAAGTCTCTGAGGGCAGTCAATTCTGTTGGATTTTGCATCCATTGGATGACCTGAAAATAATTTATGATTGCATTGTTCAAGTTCTGACATATAAATGGTGATTTTATAAACATTACGAAATATATACAATTTGTTATTGGTTGATTTAGATGTACAGTATAATATGGTAAAAAAACTTAACAAGAGGTAATTACTTTAATCTAAAATACTTGACACAAATAACGCCAAAACTGAAAAACGTAAATCAGAAATTAATCAAAAAGTCATTACCTGAAGCATGGTGACGAAGTAAACATCATTTCGGTCAAGCATCTCCTCGATGAACTTAATGAGTTCTTCCTTGAATTCCTTCTTGGATTTGAGCCATGATGCATGGAAATGGAGACCGAGAGGGGCACGGTTGCTGTTGAAATGACGGTTGAAGTTGTGGCGCAGGAGACGTCCGAATTGCTCACCGGTCTGGATGTTGGAGCAGGAATCAACCATGTGACAACCAGGGAGGGATTCATCGAAAGTTGGGTCATCACGACGATCGAGTTCGTTCATGACCATCTCCCAAACAGGGTGGGAACGAGATGGGCAATTTTGGGCGTTACCATTGCACCTGTGTCAGAGAAAAACAGAGATTTCATGAATTCGTCCCAAGTGATTCAGTATAATCAGACGAAATAATAGTAAAGTAAAAGCCCTTAATAACACGAAATTACTGTATTTGATGAACTTGCTTTTGTTAAAATCTTCTGCGAAGAATGTTTAAAGTAAAATTGTACTTGAAAGCTACAATAGCTGGAGGGAGTGCATGGAGTTACAATTATAGAGAAATAACTTTATGCAATTCTAGCTAAAGCAGATCCTTGACGTAGATATAAAGTCGTTATTTAAGATGGGTAGAATGTTAATTCATTGGTGAAATGTATTGGTAGGGGAAGTAAGCTAAATTTTTATCAGCCACACAGTGCCAATAAGTGGCGCCGCTCACAACGCTGATGTGAACAAGCGAAATACCTAGTTGTTTAGTAAACAAAAGATAGGCAGTATGGCATAGGAAAACGGTAATAATCACTTATTAAGAATTTATGCTAAGATCAAATTATCGATGTCACATCCAATTGACTATTACATTAACTTAAGTACATTTATAAATATTATGATGTATGTATTTCGGCCTTAGTACGGCAAATTGAGAGAAAGAGCAGAATTCCATAGGTACAGTATTTCCTATATTCTTAAATATTTGTCAAATAACTTTTCATTATGCACATCTTGCATGATATCTAATGAGTATAACGTTCCGTCCATCAAAATTATTCTGTTGTACTACTGTACTGCCTTCTAATAGGCCACTTCATCGGTTACAATTGGAATTTCTGATATTACGTCATGATTTGGTAGTTTTATTTTTCTCTGGAAATAAATGCGTGAGTTTCAATCTCCGAGTACAGAGTAAGTTTCGCATAATTTACTTACTTGTGTGGCATTCTGAAATAGAGTGTGTATGGCCAGATCGGGACACGTCCCAGGGAAGCTGTGATGGAGGCGTCATAGACAAAGAATTGATCAGCCATCATCTCGAACTGCTTGTTACCACCAACACGGAGGTATGGAGCTCTCACTCCCACAACTGATCCGTCGGTGATGTTAGCAAAACGTTCCACCACAAGACGTGCTCCTGCCATCTCGGCGAGCCAGTCCTCATAAGATCCATCGGTCCAGTATTTAGGCTCGTCACGGTGAGTGAGGGAGAATACTCCGATTTCGTGACCACGTCTGTGAAGATCCTGGAATTAAAGAAGGTTAGAATTAAATTTTTACTCAATTCCCTGAGGATTCATTTAGCGCCATCGCTGAGGATTCATTTAGCGCCATCGCTGCTTTGAATCATATCCGGTAGAATTTATCACTGAAAAAGCATTGATGACTCAGATTCTAGTCAGACATGGGTTTGTCAAAATTTCACCCTCGTTGGTAATTACGATTTTATTTTAGTAGATACATATATCTTGATAATTGTACATAATTTTAGTTTGAAACATTTTCTTTTAGTTTCATTTTTGAAATTAAAGGATAGGTGTAAGGAAGAAATATCTTCATAAAATAGGATTAAAATAGCAAAAAATAACAATATTTTATTAAAACTAACAATTAAGTTATTAAAATTACAGAACTTCAAAGACACTTATGGAAAATTAGTTGGTGCGTATCTTATTCTATTTTGTAGAATCGAGCAATTCATCTCTTCACTGGTCATAAAATGAAATTTTGGGTCGGCTAGTTTTATATTTTATTTGCGACTATATCTATTCGTATTTCTAAATCGTATCGCATGAGAAAGAATAATTACCTGAATAGCTGAGTAGTTTGAGTACTTGTGGTTGACGAAGAAGGTTCCTCTGATTTGACATCCGTTTGGATTTTGCCTCTGGCCGTTGAAAAGTTCTTCGTAAAGGTCAATATTGTCAACGTTCACTGCTCCATTAAAGGTGATGGTGATCATCTGAGGAACCTAAACGTACCGATAGGAATATGTTTCAGAATTTGCTTTTGTCTTAAATTTCGGAATGTTTTAATGTTGGCATTGAAATATTTTCCGCGTAACTTCATCGAACGTTCTTCTTGAGTAAAGAATGTTACCTGGTTTGGTTCAATGCCTCCGGGAATCCTGGTTCCGTCAGCGGAGCAGAAGCAATCAGGGAGAACGCACTGGGTGGTGTCGCAGTCTGGAGCTCTGTTAGGGTCGGTATCGACACCTGAAACATGACAGCATTAAATCGATTACAAGCGCGGAGAGGCGAACAATTGGAGCGATGGACAAAATCCGCAGTCCTCCAAACAGTGTTGATTTGCAAATGAAATTACTTTCAATTGTCGATCGTGAGTCGAAGTAGAAGCGTTGATGGAAGTCTTCACAGTTGGACTTACACAGGTTCTTTTGCGCGTTTTGTTATTCTTTGATTGAAGTTTAAATTAAAATATCAGAAATATACTTACTGCAAGCGTTCTCATCGGATTCATCTTTACAGTCAGGTTTGTCGTTACAGAAGAGCTCCTTAGCGATACATTCTCCGTTTCCACAGGATAGCTTTCCTTCGGGGCAGACGGGTTCATCAGTCTTGAGGATTGGCAGGATTTTTCTTGGCTCTGTTAAGTTTGAGGAATCATATGGTGAGAATTTGCTGATAGAATTATTTTCCAGTTCATAATTAAAGAGGCAATTTTAAAATTTTAATTTCTCTCGGATGAAAAGCTTGGTTACTTTATATATGCTTGAAATTTTATTCTGGCCTTGGGAAATCGCAGGCATTTCATTGACAAAATGTTTGAAGGATTCTTTAATTACCAACAGGCGCATGCTATGGATCTTGAATATGTGCTTGGAGATATGGATCTTCCCTTTATTTATTAGCAAACTGATTTTTGAAGAAGATAGAATTCTTGGAAGTTTTCAAAACCTGTTACACAAATCATGCTATTACTGTTGCCCTTTCGAAGGGTTTTTGAGAGAAAAGTTATAAGTACGGAAGTTAATATGCAGAATCGATACTGAGCAATTACCAAAATGGGATTGAATGTTATTTTTGCGAGACCTTTTACAGTTAATTCCAAGAAACATATAAGTAAAGGAATAGGAGCTTATAGTTTAAAGATGAAACTTTCAATTGAAAATTGCTGAATTTTAATAAAATCAAAACCCCAAGGTTTTCATATAAAAATTAGTCTTAAGCTACTGAATATTTAGTTACTACAGTTTATTTTTAGACATCAAATAGAAGCAAGTGTGTATGTACAGCATGGAAATAACAAAAATGGGTCACTACGAAAAGAACATGCAAATGGCTATCATGCAAAGTACAGTAGAGAATGAGGAAGCTCGAAGCTCTAGAAGAAGCGGCTTTAATTGCACCTCTGTAACATCCATTATATTGGTTAGATTTGTTCTCGCAGACTTAACACTTCTGAAGATTGAAGCGGCAAAATGTGTATAGATCACCATAACGGTGCAGTTAAAGCATTAAGGGGTGAAGGGGTACTATGACATGCAGTAGCATAAGCAACCAAGCACCACTGTTGAGCTTAATGGCTTTGTGCTTTGCGTTCAGTTGAGAAAGCTGGAAGAGTTGCGAAGATTGCTACTTATGGAAGTTGCTATTGCCTGTCATCCCAGATTTTTGTGATGGCTAAAATGCTGCGTATCTACAGGTCTAGGATTCAATACAAAACTCCAGATCCCTGCTCTAAAATAAGAACTTATAAAGACAGAGATGGGCGTCGGGGCGTTAAAAGCATCAGTTAACTAATTAGTTAAATTTCGCGAGGTTGAAAAATTGATAGATCATCTTGCTTTCTATATTTTGGAATAATATTCCTTCCGGAAATCTTGTTCTTTGCCACCAAGAATTCGGCAGGTGTTCATATGATTGTATCGTACGGCATAAAGTTCGTACAATTCATTCTTATGAATACCTACGAGTACGTGCAGCCTCCGACGCCCTTGGACGAGACGCAAATCTTTCCCTTGAATGCGTGTCCTCCTTTACCGGCTAAATACCGTAGATTAACATAATGCTACTTGCAATCCTAAGTATACTTGGCCCTCTCAGATATTTTGTACTGTTTTTTACATATGCCCATCTCCGATGACATGACCTCCACCCTTTTTTGAAAACTTTGCTACGCTCATGTTTTGTGTACATCGCCTGCCCGCGATTTACACGTATGTAAAGGAACTTACTCTCCAGCTTGCCACAGTTGGTCACTTTACCCTTCCAATCGCACGTTTGCTTATCAATGTCGAAAGCCAGTCCGGAGGGGCAAGAGATTTGCTTTAAACCAGATTTTGTGCACCTTGGGAAGGAAGAGTAAGGAAACACATTGATTACACACGAGGAAGAAGGAAATTGGCGGGAGGTAAAAACGCTGTTAGCCACGTCACGAAACAATGGAAAACGCCATGCGAAAACACGCATAGAGGCATAGAAACACACAAAGCTCATCGAGAAATTGTTGGACATCTTAGGAAAGATTTCCACAGATGGGTTTGTATGATGAGACAAGGATTTAGAAGATATAAAGTACGAAACGAAAAAAGAAATAGTTTTTCTTTTGTCCAAAATGAGAGTAGCATTAGTGCCGAGTTAAAAAAGCGGATATTGTTGTGTAGGTAGTCTGTATGGAGAGAAAAAAAGATCAAGTGCATTAGAAGGCGGTTTAAAAATTGAAATTTAATATTTTGCAGTCCTATAGTTTTAGTCCAATCGCGATATCTCCTTATTTCTCTGAGAATCGGATTGATTTTATTCAAAAAAAGGCGTTTTTGCCATTGAAATTTAATAATTGCCGCAATGACATGAAATGTTTGGGAAACCTGGGTTCGTGTCCCAGTCATGTCGCTATTTTTCACACTTGTCATTCCTTGAAATATTTGATTAGAAATCCCTGGATCGAAATTGAAGACTGCAAAGTATTAAACACTCCAATCTGGCATTCATTTCCTTTGTTCTGGAAGAAAAGAAATACGATTAGAAGACGTTTGAAAGCAGCAGATGCAGAAGTAACATTTTTTCCAGGGGAAAAAGAATTCCAACATAGACACAGATGCTCTTCAACATTAATCGAGAAGTGCGTGGGATTAATAGTTTTTCTGTAACCCGCGACGTGGCCCGGCGTCTTTACTCCGCCCTTCTACAACTATGTACTCACTTTCCAACTTATTGCAATTCTTAACATTGGTTTTCCAATCACACGTCTGTCGGTCAATGTCAAAAGCGAGTCCAGTGGGGCATTTGACGCCCGCCAACCTGGTCACTCCATTCTCTCCTGCCTGGTCGCACCTGTTGAGAAAAGTGGAATCGGGAGTGTTGAAGGCCTTGGTTGCTATAGAGATGATTCATTCCCTTCGCTCGGTACTTTCGGAGAAAGCCGATTAGAAACTTATCAAAGGTGAAAGGAAACGCAGGGATGCGAAGTAATATGAATTGAGCAGGGAAAGGCGAAAGGTTCGGAGGGAGGGTAATTACAGGGAAGAGACGGCTTCTTAGAGTTCTTTTGGAATATTAAGCGTTTTGTCATAAAATGTCGTTGAGGATTGGAGTTTTGCGTAAATAAAGGAAATTCTTTCGCATAGATGAGGTCCATGGGTTGGTGGTTTTTCTCGCTCGTATTTCTTGCATTAAATCATAATCCTATTAAATAATAAATGCGCTTAAAGTAGCACGAAATTGGTTTCGCGAAAGGTATTATATAATTTATGAATGTTAAGGATGGAAAATTGAAAAATATCTTTACTTTTTGCGAAAAAAATGCAATCATTAATCATTTCGAATCGACGTAATTAATTTAATACTTTTCAGGAACGTATGATTTCAAGCATGCAGATAAGTGTTACGTTTGATGCTGACCTTCTTAAAAATTCCAGGGTGGATGTATAGACAAGGAAAAAATATCGCAATCTTTTAATTGTTACGAAAGAATTATTTTCGAAAATTTAAGAATATTCGAATCTTAGCGGGTTTCTCGAGACCGCTCAGTTATCCAATGATCTCGTAACTTAGTCGAATGACTTTATTAACGAATTTTAGTCTTAATCAATTCGCGCGCTTTTGAGATTAATTTGGAATATGGTTTGTCGGTGTGCATCGGATGTGCGCCGATATGTTTCTCTTTGGGCGTTGGGAGATTTCAACGTTTGATTGAAGCTATCGATAGACGGCTATGTTAAATATACGTGAGTCAATGAACTTGGCTACACCGTCTCTTAGAGGGAGAGATTTGTTAGAAGGGTGCCGTTAACAGACTTCCGTTTCCCGTCGAGTAAAATGTACAGTTTTCTCTGGATGGTCAAAGCCACAGTTGACGTCAGTCCGACAGCTACAAACCTCTTGCGGATAATCAATCTCACCTCACAACGTCTCTGCAGTCACCCTCGGTGGTAAGGCGGAAGTACTCATCTGGAGGCCTTCCGTCGCACAGCTCGTCTATGCTCTGGTCTTCACCATCTCCTCCGTCTCCATCGTCTTGTCTCTTAATCCTTCCACCGGAAGATATTCCTGAAATAATCATAACCATTTTAGAAGCACCCGATAAAGTAACGAACTAGGAAAAAGGAAGGAAAAAATACAGATAATGGAGAGGAAATGGAAAGGATAGGAAAAAAAAATGGATAGGAGATGGAAAAATACAGATAATTTCCAGTATAATCTAGAAACAAATCTAAAATATCTGAAGATGAAGTTATCTGTGAGTCACAATTTGGGTGATAAGATATCGATAATGCGAAATCGAAAACATTTTGGGACACCGGATTTAAATGTGGGGAAAATTCCGCAACGTCTGGACACCCATGCCGTAATTACACTTTCTCGCTGTTTGTGAGACGAAGATTCGGTTACTTTCTTTTACATTTAATTTCAGAGTTTTAAATTAAATATTGTAAGCATTGTAAATATTTTTCGATCGCTATCAAAGGCAATCTAGAAATTAATTACATTTTTGATCTCGTCCGAAATATTTTCTGAACTAGGTGGATTATAATAGTATTATTCATTTCTATTTTACCTCACGAATAATTGCACGATGTATGTCAATTGGATGATAGATCACATGACTGTTTACCTTTAAAGGGTTATGCGTTAATTTTGAACTTTTGTCTTCAACCGAATTAAATACTAGCGTGATTGAGTGGAGAATTAAAATAAGTAAATTTTCAGTATTCAATAACTCTTTAATCTCTTAACTGAAAAACTGCTCCTTTTTTGTACCATGAATTTAATTGATGAACTCACGTTCATTTCACACTGTATTGGAGATGCCCAAATTTTATTTTGAGATAATCAAGCCAGTAGTAGATCACCAAGTTGACTATTCTCGCTAATCTTAAGTTTCGCAATGAGAAACCGAAAAACCATCTTTACCATAGGAATATGTGCTAGCATCGAAATATTCTTCGGAGATTTCGTGTTACCGCATTGCATCCCAGGAATCGTTTAAGCAGAAGTAGCAGGGACCGAATTATTCGAATATCGTTGGGGCGTGTGCTATCTCTGAAAGCTCGAGAAGAACTTACTCCGCATTCTATCGGAGAGCAGATATTCGTGGTACTGATGGCAACAATGTAGCCGTGTCCTCCAGGTCGTAGCGCCAGAGGTGATACAGAAAGAGGAAATGGGTTGTAAAACGAAGGGAGAGAGAGCTGAGAATGTATAGAGAGTTCTGATGACGGCAGAGAAGTGGGAGAGAAATAGAGAGGTGTGGAAATCGAGGCCACAAGAAATCACGAAATGGAATACCCTTTTCAAGTGTCTTTTGCTCCCTCGTATGACGCGTGCAAGCCGATCGTATTTTTATGCATCTTGGATTCGAACCGGGTACTTCCGCCTCGTATTCATAGCAGGTTCCGCCTCCTTCGTTTGCTGTAAATTCTCATGCCATGCCGTTTCTTCTTATCCCAAATTTACACTATCTATAGGCCTAAGTTTCCGAAATTGTGTGCAAGGCGAGGATTTATCTTCTCAAATGCGATTTTTGGCCAAAAGATGGCGGTGGCATCCACGATCTCTCGCCGGAGTTGACTAGCTTTAGTTGAAAGGGGTTAAGTAATCGTACCTTTTCATATTGAAGCATCTTTTCTCTTTTACTATTTTCGAAGATTTTATGCGAGAAATATTGATACGCATCAAAAGATGAATTTTAATGGTTTTCGGATAATTTTTGGCTTTTAACTGTAGAACAATAGTCATGGAACGCTCTTGTAAATAAATTGACCAGTACCGAAAAGTTTCCTTTTTGCTTAGTACAAGATTAAATTAACGATCTGATATTTTTGCATAATTCTGTTAGCATATGATGTGAGCTTGCTTAAAGGTTTCGTGGTGGTTTGCGGAAGTAATTATTCCACCAGCGTGGTGTGAGGAACAAAATGAAAGTTTCCTGTAAGGCTTGCTAAGAGCAAATACAGGAAGTAAGTTTCCGAATAGCATTTTCAGTAATATTGATAAGATAAGATCTCCCATCTTTTGTTAGGACATATATTTTCTATTTAATTCTTCCACCAGTTCAGCCTATGACGGAACATATACATAGTTATCGCCCATATTCAAGTCTAGCTTTTAATGAAAAGTTAGGAAAGCATGAGATATCTTAGATCTTTGGCTCTTCACTTCCACGAAATTGTGCCAGAACCCAACCGAAACTGAAAGAACTATTTTTGCGTGATAGAAACCCGAACCGAAATTAGGAATTATTAAAACTTAATCGAAACTTGATTCCGTTCCTTACATATGTGATAGAGAATAGGTTTAGAGATCGTCTTTCATAAATTACTAGAACCTTTAGTCGATAAAAACATTTTTTCGAGTAGATGCGGAGTTGCGAAAATAATGGTCGACTCTCGAGTGGAACGTGGAATACATGGAAAATATTTTAAATCATTTATCTAAAATCGCAAATTTCATTCTGAAGTTTTTAGAAAATTAACCCAAGGAAAATAATCACTCTAGGTAAAAATCTTTGAGGAGTTATGCTGAGAAAAGATTTTATTCCCGGAGGGAAAAACCGGTTCGACGGTTTATTACGGAGTGAAACTGGATTAATCGAAATTAGTTCTTTCCAATGAGACGGGGCGAAAACGAGAACGAAAAAAAAACTTACGGTTTGATACTGACATGGCCGAAATCGGTTAAAATTAAGGCTCAGTAACGCCTGACATTTATTTTCGCGGAAAGCATCTTATTCGGGTACTTTTTAGCGCGGACATACGTCTATACACATTCGAATAAAAACGTCTGAATCGATCCTATTGAGGCGAACCGAAGGAAAAGAAAAGAAAACGTTTTTAACTGCTGTCATTTGTCGGTGAGAGGGACTCTCTCCCTCGCTTCATTGCTCGGAGCCTCTCTCGGTTGTGAAAGTTAGCCTGCGCGCAAAAATCTCGTTCTTCCACTCAACGATGGAGATTCTCTTCGACTTGGAAAGTGTCTCGTAAACCACGAGCTAAGATCCGCGGCATACGTCAGCCGGAGAGCTATATAATGGGAGGAGTTATACACCCGTGCGCTCAATTCATACTAGTTCTTGTTGTGTCACCTGGTGTGCAGGTAGTACTCGAAATCTTGATGTAATTATCTCCTTGAAGGATGGAGAAGACTCTATTTACACTTTCAAGTGGAGTTGACGGATGTGATCAATCTTGAAATGATCTAGATTTTTGAGATTTACTTTATGCTTTATGGATATTTTCTCAGCTATGAATGCGAAAATCTCGTTCTTCCACGAGAAAAAATGTTGTAAAGTAAAAGAGCTCTGGTTGTTGAGGTAATACTTTAGAGACGTGTGAGGAAGATGGCTGTAAACTATCCCCAATCTCTGTGATTTCCTCTCTTCGTATATAGATGTACTTCTTTCACGAATGCATAGTTGATGAAAATCCGGACGCGGTGGCGGAGTGTTTAGTTTGCTTGCGTTCCAATCGCAAGATCCAGGGTTCGAGTCTCGTCTGATCGGATTTTTCTGATTAATGTTAGTTAGTCAATGATAATAATTACTAAAATTACATCTTCCTGTTTCAACCGAAGAAGTTATTATTATATGCTGGAATGGATTTTTGCTCCAAGGATTGGTTAGTAAAAGTGCTTAATGTAAAGTTCATGAAATTCCAAGGAAGGTTGGAAGTCTCTTTTGCAACCCATGGAAAGTCTGAACATTAGAATTCAGCTTCAAAATTGTAGACATTGGTTGTGTGGGCAGTTATTCATGTTGAGGAACTATTTAGCATAAATATCTATGAATTCCCAAGTAGTATTCATTCTCTCCTATCGAAACCAATTCTGAGCACTTAAAATGATGTCAAATGTAGTGGAGAGAAATGATTCTGTTGGGAAATTTTCCACCCTTAGGCTACCGTTTTCTTTCACGAAGTGCCTAGCAACTGTAGAAATTATTAATGCTCAAGGTTTTTCGTATTGTCTCACACTTTCATTATGGGACTTATGCAAGAAAATCTGCATTCAATACTTAATATCTACGTTACACGGAATCTGACCAAGATCGGTAAACCTTTTTCTTTCGTTTCGATTACCAAAACGACCTTACATGTCTCTTAAGCTATTGTTGACGCTTTTATATTCGTGAGAAAATTGTGCATATATCCGTGTTTCTTTGAATTAAGCAGAATTTCCTTGAAAAATACTCGATTCCTGTCGCCATTCATTTGAAAATTGGCATCTGACGTTCAAGTACCAGAAGCTGATGCATTTTCGCGCTTTTCGGTTCGTCGCAAGAATCGAACCCGGGATCGCTTACGTCATTGTAGAAATAGCCTTCCTTTCTCGAATCATTAAGATATTGTTAGTATATATGGATTAGTCGTGCTTTGAAAGGCATTATTAAGGATTAGATCGATAGTAAGAATTTGTTAAAAAGCGATGAAAATCACATGTATTGCAACCTGGCTATTAAGCTAAATATTTCGAAGTAGATCGCGCGACGGATTCTTACGGATGCCTTCACTTTGAAAGAAGAATCGGTATAATAACGCGTCATAATTGATTCGTCATCACATTTCGCAATGATTTTCTTCATTGTTGAATGAGACAAAAGTGGGGTACGGTGCCTAGAATCGATTCTGATTGAAATGTACCGAGAAGTGGTTAGCGGCTACTTTTTGCTCCATATAATTATTCAGTAGGCGACCGAAACCTGAGTTATTCCGTAACCAAGAGGAAACGACGATAATTAGGATCGATGTGGCTGAAAAAACTGAAATTTTAGGAATTTAATTGGAACGCTGGAGGAGAAACCTGTTGCGGAGGCGCCAGAGGCAGTTCTGTAAAGCAAAGGAATCCTGTACGTGTGCCACGAACACACCACGCCCTCTTGCGCTACTGACTCAACAAACTAGTCGACTTACAAACCTTTCGTTTCCAATCATTAAAAAATAACAAAAGGCTTCTCAGCGGACACTCCCACGGTAGGTAGCGGCGGTATGGAGAGTTTAATTTATTCTAGGTTTTCATTTCCCGAACTATAGCCCATGTTTTATCATTCCCTGAGACGTGACCTTGCTGAATGTCGGTGCTGAACGTTGCGAATTTCTGCCCCTCTTGGAGATTTCTAGGGTGGCATGTAACTGTTATGCGGTGTTGCAGTATCTCAGGCGCGTGATATTTAATCGGTGTGTGGTCCTAAGAATTCGTTCTCCTCTAGTATTGAATTTGATTCATTTAATTTGTATCTTCGATTGATAAAGTTATCGCGAAGATGCTAAAGAGTGATAAGTTATCGAGTTTTAGAGGCGTAAAAGTAATTATGCTGGTGGTTTCTTGAATCAACGCAAGATCCTTTTTTTACGAAACTCAAAGTTTGACGATTTCTGAAACATTCAAGTTTTCTGACTTAATAACAACAATGTTTTGAACCCGAAATCTAATGTGAGACGAAATAAACGACTCAGAATTTTTCGTAATTTTAAAATAAATATTTTTTTTTAGGAACAGTCAACAAATAATTTAGACATGGAACCGAAAGCTTCAATTACTGTGAGCACGATTATAATTTTACCAATGCATTCTTTAAATAATGTCAACATGTTGATATTGAGTATCCCAGCTAAACAGCTGTCATATCATTATTATTAGTGTTTTAAGGTACAGAAAAACTCCGCTAAATTGTTGCATTTCCTACTCTGATTCATATCCCTAACCCGTCACATCACCTTGGTATCCCTTCAGCTACGAATCGAATCGAGAGATATGATTGCCCCCTCTCTCACGTGATGTTGCTTATTTTCTTTTGACATTTGTAGCTTATGGAATTCCAGATTTTCAATCTCCTGATCTCAAATGTCCTTCGACGCCACGGGGTAGGTTGAGCTATTATTTCCTTAACGGACGGAAGTGTCCTTCAGATTCCTAACGCCGTTATTTCGTCAAAGAATACTTTTTTATGATGTCTCTTGATTAAGGTATAATCTCCTTATTCTAGACATAGTCTGTTCTGACTGCGGAGAAACAGGAAATTTTATCCAACGCATAGTAATTCGTTGCTTAAACATGTATAATGTATAAGCATGCTTACGGATTATGGCTGCTCCGCGACTCTTCTTTTCGGAGGCTGAAAAAAGTCTGTGCTAAAAGATATTCATCTTCGTACTATTTATTATTATTTGTTTTGCTTTGTTTTGAATCGTCAATCAGTCAAGGGTTTGGGATTGGCTAAGTTTAAATGGCTTGCTGAAGGAATTGTTCACTGGTTGCTAACCGGGTGGTTTCCTGGTGGATCACCAGGACGACTGATGGTGATCCACCACGAAACCACCCGGTTAACAACCCGTGAAGAATTCCTTCAGAAGATAATCTACCTGGAAAGCCTCAAGTCTTATTTAAATGGCTTGTTTGTCAAGTGATAAAATGGAAATTATGAGCATTAAACCCAAGCAATACATCTTTCTAATTTTAATAAGCACGAGATCTTGAATATGAAGATGAATTGTGATTAGCTTACTTATCCAACTAATGCTATATTTAAAGTTAGTTACATTTTCAACGGCATAAATTCAAGACATTGCTAGATTTATTTTAGTAACTGAATTTTACTACCAAGCTTGGGCTTTACGTTGACTTCTTCTAGTTTCTTGATTAGTAATAAGAAGCAAAGAGAACGGTGATTTTTTTATTCCATCTTAACTCAATCCTCAAGCTATTAAGCTGCGAAAGAACGAATAGAAAAAAATTCACCTTTCGACAGTGATTACGTACTAATAATCAGCACTGCAAGTACTGTACCTGAGTGTTATAAGCTTTTACGTTTTAGAGGTTTCATTTAGTGCGTTTCAATCGTGGGTAGTCTTAAATGATAAGTTTGATGCGGATTTTGTCGCTTTTCTCCTATAGCGATTTTGATATGATAATTGAAACGCAGCCAAAGTTAATTGTAGTTCACCGTGAAACGGCATCCCCAGGAAAATCGCTACAATTAAAATAGGTGGGAGAGGTGCGAGGGTTGGAAGGAGATCGAGAAAGTTGGTAAAGAGATTCCTTCTGGCGGAGGATTTTCCCTTCTGCAAGAGGTGCATAAATAGAGGAAGAAGGAGAAGGAATGGTGACCGGGGGCGGGATAGGTGTGGTGGGGCAGAAGGAGTAGGGGGACCACGGAGGACGACGAGGAGGGCGGTTCTAAGTAAGTGTTGGCCTCGATAGTCGACTCGGCTCTCTCTTCCCTTTTCCTTTCATTTTTCTTCTGCTTACCCCCTTTAACCTCTCCCCTCCTTCTCACATGACACGGCCCCTTCCTCCCACCTCGTTCCCACAAATCCCATCCTCCCCCTCACATCTCTTTCTTTCTTCTGAGACAAAAGGTAAAAAGGGAATAGCGGTCGACTCAAGGTTATTTCTCCATAGATTGTACTCTCTCTCTCTTAACTTACGTCCTATCCCTCACTTCTCGGATACTTCCCTCTGAATCCTACAAATCGACTGTTCCATTCATGCTAGATTTGATTCTTATCGACTTTTGGACCGCTGAGGGTCCTATTTTTCGCCGATCTAAAGGTTATTGGATGGTTAAAGATTTTCCCTCTGTCGCGTGGTAAAAATTTGATCAGGAGGAATACATTTTCCTGATTTGTATGTTGAAAACCAGATGATGTCACTGAAGTAATACTGAATTTTTACTAATTACAGAGTTTTACCTCTGAAATTACATTGTTAACATTCTCTAGTTTTCTATTTGTCGAAACTGGTGAGGTAGAGATCAGGAATGTTTCGCCTAAACTTTAAGATGACATGCTTGCTCGACTCGGCAGTGTAACATCCTATTTTCTGCAACTTTCATTTGTTCAGTCATGCGTCGCTCGAAAATCGGGTCGCAACGTTTGTATAAGTAATGATTCAGGTCTTGGCGATTAACTGCTGCCTACCCACAAAATGCGAATCAACTAAAGAATACCGTTTACTCGTTTTATTATACCTTAAAGAAGTTATTACATTGAGAGCAAGATTGTATCTGGTGTAATTCTCGTCATGGTAGCGATGAAAAAGGTGTTCACTATATCGCAATTTTGAGTCTGGATGTAAGGCTGATTTTAGGATCTAATTTTAACTCCAGGAGTCGAATTCGATCAAGCCTAGACGAATGTATTAAAAGATCGCCATTCTCTTCGTTCGTCACTTGTTACATCTATTTTATTTCCTTTCCTCCTATTCCCCACCCTTTCAGGCGAGTCTTAAGGCGTAAATTCGTCGTGCAAGAGGTTTTGCGGCCGAGGGAAAGTTAACTGGTTGCCTCTTTCTCTCTCGATCACCTTTCACGCGGCTTTCTGTGTGGGCGTATATAGCTACACCATCAACCCTCTCCTTCCTATGCATCCTCCCCGGAGAACATTTTCGTCCCTTCCAATTCACGGCAATGAGGAACATATACTACGAGATTACGCTGATGGCGTTCGGTTTTCAGAGGGAACCTTCAAGAAGTACTGTTGACGCAGCCTCCAAGAAGTAGCGTGTACCAGTGATTGGATAAATAAAATGCTGCTGTTGATTGTCAAGCTCTAAAATGATTGGAGGAATGGTTGTTTGATGCTAAGTTGTTATCGGGAGATCACCGAAAATTAATGACCCGTGTATAATTGCCTGCCTGATACTTACGTAACTCAAAGCTTTTGATGTAGGTTGTCGAGTTTCTCCGTTACTTTTTTGCGCAAGGACGCAATTTCTCTCGCTCTAACGGTTTAGTCGCTAAGCAAAGGACGTAATTGATTGGAGTTCAGTTTTCATTCATTTTACGATAAAATAGCTACTTTTTAAGGTTTTATTCTACGGTGTTTCATTCCGGAAATTTTATTAGGTAATCTCAGCAGCGTTATTTCCTTGGTAATGTTTTATAACTAGAAGGTTTCTTGTTTGTTCCATAGTTGGGCACTCCTTGTTACGTCTAAAGCCAGAATTTTGTTTCGCTGTTATATTGTAGTGTGGTAAACAATTTTTTAGTTACGGTGGTGATACTTAAGATTTGAAATTTTTAACAGCGTTTCTATGATAGCTCCGTTTTCGGCTTGTTTTTCTACAACATTCAGTGGCGTGTGCGATGTAAGGAGATGGAGGAAACAGTCCCGTGTGGATCAGAAACAAATGCCTTGCGTCCTTCCACGTTCCAAGCCCACCTCTCAGCAATCCTACTCACGCAAAGTCTCCGTGACCGACCGGGATAAGTATCTACCCTCCACCACCATGGGAAGCACTCTTTTTCTCTATCTCATTCTCTCTACTGACGTTGCATCTCTATCACGTCCTCGGTTCGTTGGCCACATGACCTTAACGGAAGGCGGTTATTTCTTTTTTGGTGACCGTAATGGGCTATAGATTAGACTTTCATGTCCTTCAAAGCCGGTTGAAGTCTGAGCAATTACAGCGGAGGCACGCAACGCTATGGGATTTAATTCTCCGGAGACTTCAACTCCCGATGCGTTGATTCTCCGAAGGGAGGAGGACTTTGTTCACTCGTGCCGCCGATTTCTGCGCGATCTTTTTGTCGCTTTAGTTCTCGTATTCGGTTCCTTTTGGAGCAATTTCCCGTTGGGGTCCTCACTGATTTCTTAGCGCGAAGCAACCGCGAATTTCTTTCGTTGAATAGGCATGGGTTGTCTTGAGTTTCGTGAGACAAGATTTTTCCCAGACTTGCTTTCTTTCTCGGTGAATGTTTCACAGGCTTCCTCATTTCACTTTTCCAGAAAAAATAATAGCGCGCACTATGGCGAAATTCGGACCACATTTTTCTCACCAAAAACATTTTTGAAATAAACAAAAGGCATTCACATTAGTATTTAGGCGAATTGCGTTAGTACTCACCGATCCCCAGGAGGAGGAGGGCCAGGAAACTCGTCACCACGTACCTTGCCATCCTGTGCTTAACAAATGAATCCCATTCTGCGCTGCTTTCACCTTTTTATTTATACGGCGTCTCAACGCGCCTGCGCAGAGCACCGGATTGGTACCCTCTGGTGGGATACTCCAGGCTCGCGTTCTCACTAGCCCTTCTCCATCCCTCCCACCATCAATAAGGCAGAGGTTGTCTCTCCCTCCTTCGTTCTCCCATCCTCCAGCTATCTTCTCCTCCATCCTCAGCCTTTCACCCTCCTTCGAGTGCTTCCTCGAAGTCTCTCTATCCGAAAGCTTCTGTCGGATTCATTCCACGCGAGCTTTTGGAGCGTTGCAAAGCTCTGATTTTTCTGTATCGGCGATAAGAAAATTTGCCCCGCGATGGATCCGGGGACACGCATTTTCATGGTCAAGCGGTTGTGGATTAGATGTGGTCGACGTTGCTAACTGACCTCTTGACCTCAAAAATGAAAAAGCCGCGTACGAAAGGAGAAAAAATGAATGCTCGGCTAAGGCCGATGGTCCGTATTTACCTTTTGCCGCGAAGTTCAGCCGCAGTAGATCCTTACGGTAGGGCCCCCAGATTTAGTATTTTTACTGATTTTTTTCAAGCGTTTTGTGTTTAGAAAATTTAGGGACACTAATTCCAGTTAATTAAATCGCAGTAAATTAATTGTTGCTGTAGATTTGCTTTGGTTGCCTCTGTTTATTGTAATTTTTTGAATACTCTTAATAGGAATGTTCATTGATATTGTTTTTATAGTTTATTTTATAGTTTTTAGCTCGTCATTTTATAGCCTTAGAGGTTTTTTATTTTTATTATTTATAAGGTACTCCATAGTATGTTGCGCGTGATTTTTCCTTGCGAATCTCTAAGTATTAGATTATTGAGAAATGTATGCCATCTTAATTTGAATCTCCGTATATCATTAGTAATGATAATGACTTGGGTAATGAAGTTTTTTTCTTTTATTGTCCCGGCAATGGTTTTATCAACGTCATACATTGATGTATTCACTAAAAGTGACAAGGAACGTGAGGAAAAGATTTGATGCGAGAAAAATTATGTAGAAATAACCTCTTTAAAGATAACAAAACAGGTTATGTTCAGCAGCTTATTATACGCTAGACAACTGGATGGTTGCTTTCTGACACTCTAAATGATTAATGCGAAAATCATCTTGCGAAGTCATATTCAGCCATGCCTGAGATGAGATTTTAATTCCTCCACAATTTACTTCCGTTAGGATAAAACTGTATTTTGTAACTGTTGATAACTATCCTGTAATTTTGGATACTACTATATCATCCTTAAATCTGTGGGATCAAATCACCTCGTGGAGAACATTCCAGATTTATGTAACATTCTATATATTTGAAGATGAAATTTATTTATCTGGAATTGTCCGATTCTAAATCAAAGAAATCCATTTTTAAGATATTTTTGTTGATTGAGGAGCAGTACGATGAATTTCTCTCTACCGTGGGCCCTTAGTTCTATAAGAAAATGGGTTGTTAAAAATACTTGTTTTATGCGGCGATTTGGTGCCGTAAGAGAATGATTTGAGAAAATAAGGAAGGAAATTTATCAGTAAACAATCCATTTCTATTTCAGCTGAGATATTAGAAATTTAAACGGTTTCTTTGGGCACCGAATTGGTTTTATTATAACCCCCATTATTTCGAGCTAAAATTAGTATGACAGATATCAGCGGAGATTTTCATAAATATTTTGACGTGGATCAGGAAAATCACATTTTTAAGTGCAGATAAATAAAGAAAAATCGGATATTCTTTCTTGTATTTATTGCCTAAGTATTGAATTTAAGGAGAACTGTGTATTATGCAAGCCTTCATCTCAAAAGCGTTTGATATTCTGAGGCGTCATTCTCTACAGGTAATCTCTATGGACGTCGAAACCTCATTATTTCGTTCGCAATACGGATTTATAAATTATCTTCGAAGAACGGAATACTGAAAATTTTTTTGCTGCAAGAAACAAGAAAATGCAATAGCTGAGTGGTAATTTCAGCGTCCCGATTCTCATATCGATGGAAAGTCAGCTATGAGCGGCACATTTACATTGTGTACTTACAAATAGCTGATGGAAGGAGAAGAAGGTAAATAAAACTCGAGGAGTCCATTTGGAGGCGTCATGAATAGAAAGCAATATACCTTCGAAGTAGAACACTTGTTTTTGCCACGATCGTTTTTCGGAATTCCTCTCCGAGTAGCATTTTCTCCGAACGTTACTTCCTGAATGCAAGCATTGGAAGTTAAACGGTACCAAAGGTCGTTGCAACTTCTGATCATGAGACGGACTGATTACATGCTTCACTAGATTTGCTTTGAAAGGAAAGATTTTTGTGGTCGATGACTATTTCTCTAAGAATTTTACTCGTGTTTCATGTTTGAAAATTCTCGAGGAATTCTTTTGATGCTATTTTCTGTTTTTCACATCTTATAAAGCAGGGAACGTTTAGCCCAACAGTCTATGGAAACTCAATACTTGAATATCATATAGTAACACCATAAAATTATGAAATTGAAAATTTTGAACAGTAAAACAGTACATAAATATCGTCAGGTGTTGAATTAGGCAATAAATAACTAAATATGTGAAACAAATGTCAATATTGCTGCGCGCAAGAATGCTGTAAATGAATAGTGAGCCATTGTTGCTATTAAAGTTACGTAACGTAGTAATTATCGAAGCTGAGGGCCTTGAAATTTGTGTGAGAATAAACAACAATGAAGACTGCGACTTAATGTTGTCTCAAGGTGGCGACTCATCCAAAGCCACTCGTCTGGTATTAATATCAAGAAAGAAAGGTATTTTTCCTGAGCTTCCGTCGGTAAATAGTACATTTTAAGTCAAGGATTGCAGGTCATTGCCTGGTCATTTTCAGAAAATTCATTTTTGAAAACTATAATGTTTTTTAATTAGTAGTGATTCAATAATTGCATTTCTAAAAGTATAACAAATGGCAAAAAGAAATCTATGTATGTGAAGAAGTACTTGTCTATTTCATAAAGAGTTCCCTTAATGTTTCTTTATGGTTGTTCATGCTAAAGGAGGTTCAACATACAACCTCTCGCAAAAATTTCACATTGATGCTAAATTGAAATGTAAGTTCATTACTTGGATTTCGAAAATTATTTCTGAAATGGGAAATATCTTATCAACTTTCTAGCAACACAAGCGTAACGTGATGAAACCAATTAAAGTAAAATTGGGGTGTTAACTTCCAATTCAAATTCAATTCATAGCGAAAAATATTGAACCGTATTATTTGTGAGAATTTCCACTTATTAGTTGAAGTTGAATCATGTTAATTTGAAGAATGAATCTGTCCAACCGTCTATCATTTCTTCAACATTTTAATTTCCACATCCGGCTCCTATTATTTTGTAGTCCGTTTCCTCAAGGGTTGAAAGCAAACTTTCTTAGCAAGTGTCTTACGGAAGGGCAAAATGTCTGTAGTAATGGTTTGCATGGACTGTATGTAAAAACTCTTCAAATGAAATAAAAAATGCCAGACTTTCTTGAGTTTATTGTCTTTCCAAACTTCGGGCTCCCAATAATTGACAACACGCGCGACTCTAATGGAAGCAGTCCCAGGTTTGATTTCCGTAGAAACCTTAGTTTTCTTTATGGATTGGTAATAATAATGCAGTCATAATTTATTTGCAAAACCAAAATTCATCCCATCATGGACAACATAATTATCAGACTTCTACTGGAGGTATGGGAAAAAGGCCAAAATGATAGAACTTCAATTTTCATTCTATTATTAGTTATTATCATTCTATTATTAATTACTTCAGTGTTTAAGCTATGGGTAAAATCGTGAACATTTGCTCGTAGTTTTTTAATTCTAACATTTCATTGTAATTTATCACCATGAAAATCCTTGTATATTCTTAAAATAAATATTTTCAGTAATGACTCATGAGAATTGAGTGGCTTAAGTAGTGTTATGGTCGCAGCAACGAAACTCTCATATGATATGCTGATATTTCTTCAACAAATTTGTTTTTTATGTTAAGTTTAGGAAATTAGCTGTGAGGTTTAGATAAGAATCATTTCTTTCCCTCCAAGTGCAAAGTCGGTCGTTGAAATCTCCAAAGCGTGACTGGGATGTTTTGGGAATTCATATGAGTTACGTTCACAGGAAAAGACTCGAAATTCTCAATTGAAATACTACGGTAAACCTACTTAATACTTAAATATATTCTATTTTACATATAGGAGAGAATGTATTTTCAAATTTCACAGAGAAAGCCGACGATTTGTTGATCTTAATCTGTAGGTTCATAACTGTTTCTATCTCTGTGATAAACTTGGGCATGTCTTCCCAAATACCTTATAGTGTGTAAGTAAAAAAGGCCTACTTCTCTACTCCTATAAAGCTTACATTGCACTACTTCAAGCTGCATCCTGATATATTTCCTCTCTGGGCATTTATATGTGAAAAGATGCTATGAAACTCTGAAAAGATTTTATCCTCATTGTTTCTTCACATATACCACAAATCATGTACAGCTATAATGGAACAATTACGTTAATTGTCGTATTGTAATATTGAAATATTATTATTAATGTTTTATTAGCTCTGGGGGGGATGCCCATTAGAGCTGGAAGATAAGTACTTTTTTGCTCTCAAAAATTGATACTATAGAACAATGTCGAAATAAAAAAAAACTACATAATATGTTCAAGAGTTTACAAAGTAAATAAACAAAACAAGATTAATCATAAGTAATAAAAAGATTATCAAATAGTTTGTCTTTAAAAGATCTTAATGAAGTAGAGTTCTTGATCCAATCTGGTAAAGAGTTCCAAAATTGGGAGGCTGTTATTAAGGAGTTAACATAAGTGTTGGTATGAGGAATGGAGTAAGTGAGGTAATTAGGGCCGGATCGAGTGTTAACAGAAGAAATTAAACCTTTACAGATTTACCTTGTTTGTTAAACATATTTTCGTTCCATGTCTGTTTACAAATATCGTTATTATGTGTATATATAGATGTGTGTGAATGAAATGTTGCGATGCAATCCCCTTAAGACACTAAAATAATATCGGGGATCTACGCAAGATATTATTATCTTAAGCCACGTAGGTCCTTTTTACCAAGAAAGTTTTCGTTACAGACATTCTTATTTCAACTATCCAAGCAGGATGACGAAAAGTTAGTCATTTTCAAGTTTGACACCCAGAAGTTGGCTTATGCGTTTCTACTGTGAGTTCCATCATGTGTTTCAAAATATACAGGACATTAAAATTTAAGTCTACCCTCGGACGTGAATGACCGACGCTTTTCGTAACATTTACTCTCCACACTTCCGTAAATTCAGGCAGGAAATTGAGTAACTCCCACAAAAGGCGGGGCAAGAGGTGGATTGCTCTCCCTACTCTCTTATAAAAAGCAATCTTTTAAGTATTGAGAACCTCTAGGTGGTCGTGCTACTTATGTTGGCAATCATAAAACAAAGGAGAGAAAATTGTAGATTTCTCTAAAATTTTGGAAATATTCTCAGAGGATTCAGAAAATAGAAGTTCAAAGAATTGTTGAATCTATGGATATTAACCAATGAACCACACTGAGTCCTGCCCAGGATTTCATAATCAATATTTATTAAGTCTAATGTAATTGCATTCCTCGTTGTTGATAACTCACGCGTATGAGATTTTTGCGTAAATTAAGTTAAGAAAATATTCGTCTTCTTTATTGTTCCGAGGATGTTAGGTGACCTAGCGATTTATCTTGCGACGTTAGGAAGGGCTATCTGCAGAGCTGATTCAAAATTAAAGGCTACGATGATTTCTTTTTCGTCGTTATCTCTGAACTATCGATATACTTCATTTAGTAGTCAAATTTCGACTCATTCCACTATCTAGGTCTATGCTCAAATCGCGGTCACATCCATATCCGATATATTCTTTGGAGCCGGAGAAAATCGCCCCCATGGTAGATGGTATCCTCCAGACTACCTGCGGGGGGGTTTAAGGCATCGTAACACTTTCACCTCTTCGGTTGGACCAGACGCTGGAAGAAGCCAGAAAGGGAGAGAGAGATATCGATAACGCTTTCAGATTCGATCCTCGGATGTTGGCAACCCTTTAGAAAGGCGCCCAAGTTTTCCTTCACCATGTTGCCCAGCCTGCCATCCATTCGGTCGTCGAAAGATAGGTCGTCGGATCACGTTCAGATGGAGCCTCTGCGGGATACCATGCTTTAAGCTCCCCTATAAAAGCCACACTCCTCTGTCATTAGCGCAGATATTGAGAAACGAAAGGATGGAAAACACCGTAAGAGATATACCTTCGGATCGCAGCGTCAATATTAATTTTTCTCGGTAAACCTCTAAATGTCTGTTGGCTCTTCCTTATTATACTAAGAGCTATTTCAAGACATATTTGAAATGTTTTCATCATGAAGCAGTTGATAATAATTGTAAAATCGCTAAATTTGGAAGGATTGCTACTTTATTTATGTAAATCGTACTCTTTCTTATTGCTTCTGGAATTGGTTAACGATATGTTGTGCGTTTTAAATCGATTGCTGGCGTAGAGGTGACGCAGAGACCGATGAGATCTCGCTGTGCAACGTCATTCGATTCATAGGTTCATGGCATTTCCACCTGCGATGGATGAGCGAACGGCGGAGGCCTGCAGAAGTTGTGCGGGAGGCATAATCACAAGGGCGTCCTCCTCAGCAATTAGTACCACGTGACCGGAGCGAGCAAAAGCCTTTACGTAGGTATCCGGGATACTGTAGGTGAGGGGCAGGAGGTTTCAAAATGGAAGCGAGGAAGTGTCCTCCGTTCACTGCCGCAGCCCCTGTCACCGTTACTTCTGTACTTCGTCGCTCTGCCGATGTGGAAGATAATTCTTATAACATCCACCGAGGATGGAGTTGGGTGATGATGAAATAAACCAAGTCTTCGAAGAGGAAGAATTGAAAAGATTATATCTTAAGCGTCACGTGCAGGTTTTATGTTGTAAATTTCGTTGTTTAAAAGATTATTGATGAGCGTATAGTTCATTCTCGGGATGTGCTAGGAAATATTGTTTTGCTATGGTAATCGTTCACTAAGGCTTTCAAGGTTGCCTCGATCTCAACCAAATTTTGCCCTAGGTGTCATAAGAATTTGTTTCTGGATTTTGATATCTTTTACGAAATTCACCAACCACAGAAATTGTTCTACTATCGCTGCTGAATCAAGGCGATGCTATTGAATGCTATTTTCAAAGGTTTCTTAAATCCGAACATTCACGGAATGAATTAGAGAGAGTTTTCCGTAGTCAATTGAAAATTATATAATAATATCGGAGTAGTTAATTTCATTAGCAGTGGTAATATGCTTATTTCCAGAGGAACATATTTCTCAGAATAAACAGATTTCAAGGTTACTAATTGGCTATGCTTTTCTGGATCTTATATCAGTCATATCACCTTTCAAAGTGAGGCAGTAGTTGAAATAGATGTCACTAAAACGATAAAAAAAATACTGTGAATAAATAATTTATTTTCTCATAGTCTCGATAGCACGTACTAAATTAACATCAATCGTTGTACTATAAGAAACGTTTCATTAATTATTCTCTGCGGTTGTATTTGTGTATTCACATGAAACACATCTAGCCAGTTAATTTCGCTCGTTCTTTACACAACTTTTTATATGAAGTGTTTCCATTACATCGATCATCTCTTCAAACCGTTTCTTATCAGTCATTTCCTTTAAATTCTCCTTTTAGCCCATCCGCAATCAGTGCTATCCATTTGTCCTCGCGGTTTCATACATTTAGAAACATATGCTCAGAGCTCACGGACAGAAATAATTGAGCAGATAGCATCACTTTATTGTGGATGCACGAGCATTGCAAGAGAGCGCAAGATCGTGATTTTCTCACCAACGTGACTCTCTGGTCACAGGGAATTTCGCTGCATATCATTGAAATATTATTGCGCAAGAGTTGGCAAGGGAGACTGCGCTCGCGCTGGAAAAAGTCACGACTAAGTTTTTTTCACTATTAATGGAATTTTGGAGATGCTCCGCAGAGTGTGTATGGAAACCAAACCGTAGCATATCAACAGTCGTCGAGATGGCTTGATTCACTCGACTCATGCGCTGTAGCTAAAAATGTGTGGAGAGACTAAGCTGCAAGCACTGTTCTATTACTCGCTCCGCGCGCCGTTGTCCTTCGCTCGAAAATTCCGGTAAGCTTAGCGAGTGATTGCCTTGAATATTTATGAGGAAACGCAGCTTGGTAACAATGGCGGAAGGATTCTTGGAAAGGCAATTGGAAAAGAAATACTACGAAAAGCGAGGCGGATGACGGAATATCTTCAGCCTCCTCCGGAGAACATTATCCTTCCTTTTTCTCGCTTTCTTCTAACGAATGTTATTTATACGGCAATTGTCTGGAGCCTTATTTCAAACTATTAGACTTGCCCATATCATACCACTTTTCATAGACTAAATCAAGAATGATTCCTGTCGAAATATTCCGATATTTCTCATTTTGGGGAAGATTTTTTTTGTGAGCGAGATAGTTTTACTCCGCTCAACTTGAAAGTTTACTCGCTTCAATAACTCACTGGAATCATACATCTAGAATAAAAATAACCGTAGATAATATATTTCGCTTTCGTGTTACATGCAATTACAATATAGTTTAAGAAACCTGCGCTGGGGACGCCAATCGTGTTATTAGTGTTGTTTCATTTGATTTAATGTTTTTTCTACGTAATATATAACTCAGAAACTGCGGAGGAAAAATGAGGAAGATAATTAAGTTGTCTTTACATTTTATGTATCGTATTTATAATTTCAAAGACAAGGTGAGCTAAGAATGATGCTTCTAAGCTAAGTCTCGAGCTTTCCAATTATTATTACAGTTTTGATTTAAGATATCGGTTTACATAGTATTAGTGCTTTTGGGGGGGAATTATTTTTTGCCAACTCTTCCGGAAAATCTATTGGAATGATGTATAAAAACATGAATTTTTATTAAAAACAAGAAGAAATTCATTTACGTGCTTGATAATGACCTTTAAAGTTGTTCTTGGAACCATTTGCTTCATTTGCAAGAAGTATACCAGTTTAATTTTTAGCCCGAAAGACATCGCATAAATAGATGTGTTGTATTCTGCGTCTTCAGATTTTTGTTTTCTCGTAGTATTTTTGAGTTGAAACCTAAAATGCCAAAGGCTAAAAATAAAAGTGGTTTGAAAAGGAAATCTGCCAACCAGAAATCTTATTTTACCCTTGACCGTCTGCAGACCTTTGGCAGCCATATCTGAAACCATCCTTCGAATAACGTTTACAGATAGATTGGTAACGTTTCGATATGGGAATGTTTCTCTCAACAAAGAATTATTTCTTTGCCTTTTGATATATTTTATAAATATTAATGTACTTTATTAGTATCAAAAATAATTTTATTTTCATCATTGTTCGTATAAAATCTACCTTTGAGATTTCTCATTCTTAAAAATTCAATGCCAATTGGATCAAAAAAATTGTTCAAATGTTTGTCGGATTAAAAAGAATTAAACATTCAGAAGGAAACATTATTGAAATTATTTCACTGGGATTAATATATTTTAGTCCGATAATTTGAAGTTTTGAATTGAAGATAAAATGATTTCAGGTTTCATCTAAAAAGGCAACATCTTCATAAGTTATTCTTCATCATTGGTCAACTAATTTATATTAGGTATGAATTATGCCGATAAATGGTATTCATGTCGGTCGCTTATCATTGAATGCTTTAAAAAGTGTTATTCATAGGGTGGTGGTACTGAAACACTGATTGCATTCTGAGTTGCTAAGGAGAGCAATAGCAAAATACCGCAAACCTTATCTTGATTAGCAATCCTCATTCCCTATTCAGAGCTTTAGGTAGCTTATGGTAGAGGGTTTTTGTTCCAATGGACCTCCAGGATGAATAATTAGAAATCGTGAAATACTTTATGAAACCTGTCATAAAATTTTTATGTGAACATTACAAAGCTTCTTCAATAAAGTCACCAGATCCGAATTTAGTTTTCTCAAAATCCACTTGGTGGCATTAATATTTTTTGAAGCACTGACTTCCATCATATGTATTTAAATGGGGAAAACATTACTTATTTATGAACCACACAACTCAAACGGCGGATTGCGTATCGAAAATATTCGCGGAATCGATGCGCGACCAGTTTATCGGTCTCTTCCGCAAAGTTGGCCGTTGGTGTCGAACGTTTCGTCTCTCTTTTCCCACCCAAATAATTTCCCAAATTCCTCGCCGGAGAAAAGGAATTTCGTAGATTTCTCGTCATTGAGGAATTGAGGAAAACTCATAGTCGTTCTTGGGGGTTGGGAAAGAGAGACTAAATGTGGTGGAGAGAGTAGGAGACAGAGGTGCAAAGGTGGGGAAAGGAAGGTGACCTCGCCTTGACATTTAAGGATGATCCTTCCTCTCCAAGAAAACATTTAGCTGTGGACTCTTCCAATCTCCCTCCATCGTTTCTTTTTCGCTTGCATCACCGCCGATGAATTTTTCGTCCCCAGGCGAGTCCCTGTATAACCTCAAAATCTGTCATATTAGCTAAGACCCGGTTTTATACGCACCTCGCATCGAGTTTTTTTAGGTTGTTCATACTCGCTCCGAGTAGGGATGATTTCCTCAGTAAGTGATTTGATGTGGGACGGGTTAACAGGAGGGAAAATTTCGTCATAAGTTTGTTAGGCTTTAGCTGAAGGCGATACTCCGCCAAAGGATCTGCTACTTTTAGTAGGTTAAGTATTTTTAACTCTTTCATTTGAAGTTTTGCAGGAACTTGAACTTTTAGGGATGAAAGAGGGTGGCTCTATTTTCGGGAGAAATTTTCAGATATGCAGAGGTGCGAGGAATTTTAACTTTGGTTTTGGTTTATATTTTGATAGGCTTGTACTTTCACTGTACCAATAATATCGCATATCACATCCATTTTATTGATAGAGACTTTTTTTATTTACTCTCATTTTATAAACACAAAATGTCCCGAAAAGATAATCTCTCTAATGACCGTCTAAAAGTATATCTTGTCTTTCTGAAGCGGAGGTCAACATTTTCATTACTTGTGCATTTAATTTCGACCAATATTTTTATATTATTTAACATTTTGGATATTGATTTAGAGTAAATAAAAGATGTATTTATTGGGGCTCCCAGATAGCCAACTTCGACTTCGGTGAAAGCGGTCCCGGGTTCGATTCCCGGTGGGGGCTCACGTGCGAAATGACCTTAGCTGTCGAAGCACTTTTAACAATACTACTCTAAGGTGTATTTATTGTCGTTTAAAGAGTGTGAACTTTTATTTTTCTAAAACTCACTATTACCGGTCGCGTTTTCTTTAGGTTTAAGCGTGCAAAACTTACGATTTTCCAAGCAGTGGGCAGAGCCTAATTTAGGTCATACATTCAAATGAGAAATTTCAGTACTATAACCCCAATTGATTTAAGAAAGACATATCGTTCAAAACTGTCTTTTAATATAATATCATTATTTGGGACGATAAAACGGTGAATTTACTTCTTCATTCTTCCTTCCCTCTTTAAGATCAACTATCGACATGAAGTATCCGATCTTGTTACTCAAGTTAGCTTATAGCCATACCAATGAAAGTAGAGGTATCAGTAAAGTACAAAAGAGACTCCGTTAAATGGTCGTTTCTTTTAAGCAAATATACGTCCAACGAGTTATTTAATAGAAATTTCTGCGATTGCCAATTTTGTGTTTTCTGGGAAGCTTGCATTTCAGCGTTCTAGCGATTTACTCCTACGAATCATCTTATAATTACATTTTGTTATTATATAAAAATACTTTCTTATGGACGAGAGAGAAACATTTTTCTCACACAAAATTCATACGCAAGTTTACATTAAAACAGTGCAATAAGATTTCGAGTTCGTTTCTATGCAATATAGGAAAATAATCCTTATTTTGACTGCAAAATACCCGACAAATGATCTAAATCAGTAGATAGCAGCATGCTTAAATTTTGGATTGACTCTAAACAAAGATTGATTGATTTTCATTACGCCTAATGAAAGTAAGATAGTGATGCAAAGTCGTTAGATAACGAGTCAATAAAGAACTCACAATAAAATATTTGTAATTACTGCCAATTGGTATTTAAAGTTGCAAATTACCGTTCGTTACACTTCGTGTCCGTAAACTAACTTAATTTCGCAACAATCGGGGTGCGAAAACAATTCATTACCCAAGTGCATTCGTAGTTAATGAAATCGGAACGAATTTGGACTCTTCGGATTCCGTATCTGTAAACACATTCGAGGTGAGAGTTATTCATGAGAGATTTTATGAGCAAATCTGCGTATTGACCTCTTGCGCCATTACAACGAAAAAACATCATAGGCATACAACATTTATGGTATTTTCGGTTTTACCCCTCCATGACGCAAGGGGTGACAGTGAGTTTTGTGTGCACATACCTTTCAAGCGATTTTTGGTTTGTGGGCAAATACGAATTTTTTCCGGGTTCATGTATGTAAGGTTCATCGCAAATGTCTTCCAGAAATTGGAATAATGAAGTGAAACAAACATTGGTTTAAGTACGCTTCGTAGAAAGTTTACTTTACTCGTGAGTTGATGTAGATTGTTTGCCATGAAGTGGTGATCATTTTCCCATGTATTTTGTCAGTATGACATTTAATCCCACCTATTCAGATTTTGAAGAAAAAAATACGGTAGTTGAGTGATGAAATTCATTCTTTAGGAGTTTAATACATTACAATGATTTTTCTTTGGAGGATATGCAGTATGAATTATTTTAAAATGGCTGATGATTTCTAGTTCTCACGATGAAGGAAATAAAGTAGTGCAATGAGGTTCGGTCTGGTTCGACGACGATGTATTTACCTCCTAGTGGTAATTATACAAGTTATCTAATTATGCTATATATTAAACTAGGTTTAATTATGTTATGCTAATTATACCTAGAATCCTCCTCTTTCCATGTATGTAGCTTTACCAATTAAGCTAGGGAGCCGTTTTGAGAGATATCGTAGGCAACGGCATGTAAACGATATCAGGCTCGGTAGCTTAATTGATTATAGCACATGCCCGGAAAGCCGAAGATTCCAGGTTCGAATCCTGGTCCTGTAAGACTTTTCTCATGACCATTTTTCCTTGGGTTTTTTCCTAGGTGCACGCCTTAACGTGCAAAGTTTCCTTTCCTTTCAGTTAGTTTCCCTTTCCTTCAGTTAATATATCTGAAATACGCAACATCAACATTTAAAATTTTTAAATTAAAAAAACTGCTGCTGACCCATCGTTATTTTGCGAAGGAAAAAATGTTTATTTTATTGTTCCTAGAAAGAATCGCTTTTGAAAATATCGTTCTTTAGTATGTTTCTTTCGTGTCTAGCAACTTTTCCGGGAGACTTCGGTAGGATAGAATATAATCTCTCCTGCGACATACGAGAAAGTACTCTCTAAATTTCTCTAATAACTTTAATTGAGCTACCAATCTGCGAGTTATTCTTTCATACATGCGACCAAATGAAAGGATGAGCACAAAGAAAGCTCGAATCTTATATAATCACTTTCTCCAGCATTAAGTTTCTCTCTTTGCATAAAAGGGCATTCGGTTGGATGAAATCAAGCTTCTCTTCAAAAACAGAATTCTATCAAGAGTTTATTGATTTCTGAATTTTATGTGTGACACAACTGTTATTTACATAATTGCTCAAGATATGTGTTTAAAATAATGCGATCCAATCAAATATTAAGCGATTATTCTCCTATGTTTATAAAGTTCCATTCGTGAATTTTACATTTCCCTATACTAAGGACAGAATATTCTCCATTGCTTTCTGAATAGTGTGAATAATGGTTCTTGGAATAAGAAAAGTTTTCTGAATATCTCTGCGGATGGCTTTTCAGCCCCGTACTGATGTTGAATTTGTTGCAATTCAAATGAAGGAATGCTTGCTGCAACCGTATAGGAACATTTTTTTGTTGTTTGACTTTACGTTTTTCAACTTGCGCAGTTAAAATATTATATTGTTAACAATCATGACCATTGAAGATATTGACGCTCATTAAATTTCTTCTGAAACTACAATTTCTGAAAGTGCCTCATTAATTTTGTTGTAATTATATTGAAAGTAAAGAGAAATTCATTATTTCTTAGTAATTGCTAAGCACATTAAAAGGTGATGCAAGTTCGTTATAAACCTGCGTTTCATCGTTACAGTGATACAGAATCGTGAATTTTATGTGGAAACACAATGTGTATGGAATGCAACAAGGGATTTTTTGAGTTAACATGATAGTAGATGTATAAAGCTACGAATAACTGTTGGAGTGTCGAATAGTTCACGTTATTTCTTCTCGCTTCGTACCTCAAGTAGAATTTTCAGCTGTTAGATACATCTAAACCGACAAATACCACCAATGTTTACTCATATTTTCTTGAAAGACAGTTTCATGGTTTCATCAGGGATTTGCTTTCGCGATGTACTTGGGCAAGAAAAATACAGCGACTCTAGGTTTGAATTCCAGGAAAACGCGCATAATTTCAGACGAAATTAATTTTTCGAAAATCTCTCTCTGAATGAAAGCGTGAGAGTTTTATATTTAGTGAAGGTATTGTCCAGGCCAGCTATGGAAGCACTCTTTCCACATGCCTATCTTCGTCGATCATAATCGAAAGTGTTTCTTCAACGGAGTTCGATTAACGGTTTTCTGGCTAAGGGAAGACAGCGGCATTGCTAACGGAATTTCGTTTCCCTTTCCATTCTCCTTTATACCCGTCCATTTCTCAATCCCGACACTCTCTCCCCTATGAGATTTCGGTCGCGTTGGGACAATTCCTCAAAGGCGGTGCTGCTATCTTGTGGAAAGAATCCTATACGCACCCTCTCGACCGATAATTTCGAGGAAAGTGAAGTTGTCTCTATTACGAATAGCTAGCCTTTTAAAAATATCTCGAAGAACTTTTCTCTACTACTCAACGTCCCGGTTATATTTATCAACAAGGACCCAAATTGATATCAAGCCATGTTCCACACAGATGGAAAAGATTACTGTAAGTTCAGGTTTAAAATGTTTCGGGTAGAAAACGGTCTTCTGACCTTATTTTCTTCATGCAAATCGCTTCTTGACTGCCTCTCGTGGCCGAATTCGCGTGAAGGTTAATTCCACCAGGCGTATTTTTTGCCAGCATTTATTTGGTTCGAGCGACTGCGTTTTCATTAGTGGGTCCATAAAAGATGTATTGCTGTCAAGGTGTCGTATTTTGGATACCCATTCACAGCATCAAGGAGAACAGTAGGCGTGAGGACATTATGTATCAAGGCGTTTTTAATTATTTATTTGATTTGTATAATGTATTTAATATTCGAGGCATGCTGCGGGTTTCTGATCTGACTTCTATATCTGTGCGATATGTAGGTTTTTATATCACCTCTTCTTATTGTAATTGGATTCCAATTCCGAGGATTCGTTTCTTTTTTAACTCCAGAAGTCTTCTAAGTTTTTCAACTCTTCCAAATTAGAACATTTTTGTAATTTTAACACGACGACATTGAGTAGAAGGTTAATTCTCAGTTTCATCGTCACCCAATAAAGTAGTTATCAATCAAATAATTTACGTAGATACACACAAACGTCTTTATCGAGTGGAATTGAGACTAGAGAGTTACTCTTACCTTTTAACCGACTGTCGTGAAATGCATAAAAATTAATAAGTTCATTAAAAAAATGAGAAAGTAGGCATTAATCCTTAAAAAGGCAGACGTAATACGCAAGGAAAAAAGGAATGATTTTTTTCTGGAGCAATTAACTGTGATACTTGTTAATAACATTTTAAAATAAAGTGAAATATGATTACTTCATTAAAATATAAGTCGGTAAATAAAAGTAAAGTTCGGTCATCGAGGCTCATAAATTTGACACTTTTAGGAAATTTTGGAATAAACACGAAGAATGTTTCTACCAAATGCAGTAATTTGAAGATTTTGGCTTCATTGGGACAGTTTTGAACTTCTCAAACAAGAAATTAATATCATATTAATTTAAGCCAATTTATATCATATTAATGAAGCCCTAAGTTACTTCATTACGTTTAAAATTTAAGTAAGAATTTTAAATACTTTCGATTAACACGACTATGCTACATTTTCAGAGACCATATACTTCCTTTAAGTTAAGGAATTACTCTTTTCTTATAATATCGAGAAAATGTTTAGACTTTAAAATATACCCTGCAATATTAATCGGAATTATATAATATGTCCTATAATTATCCTTGGATTTAACTTACGTGCCAACCAAATGCTCCCATAAATGCTGTAAAATTTGTAAAGGATTTGTTCTAAATATTGTTCATTTTTTCTTACCTAAATTACCTGCGATAGACTGATTATGAATTTTTACTATGAATATGAAAGAAATCGTCTGAATCTTTTCGTGATCTATGATTCATCACGTCACTTACGCTGCATTCATCCGGAGTAGCTATGACGAGTATGACATATTCCACGGCACTTGCTTAAATACAATAAAGAGCAATATATTCCCAGCAGGACGTTCGGTTGCGGACATACATTACCTAATCTAATTACACAGATTTCTCTCGGGTCATGAGCGCTACAGGGCGCCTTGAGCATCGTTTTGATAAATGAGGAAGATGTCCGAGAATGAATCCTGCATGAAATGTTTTTATTTACGCGACGTACTTCAGTTTGGAATCCGTCTTGTCTCATTATGCTGGTTCGACCATTAATGAAAAGTTTTGAGTCACGTTCATTCATCTCGTTACCATTACATCTGGTTGCTTCCTTTTTGGAAAAAATCGTTTCACTCCAATGCGCTTCATTCCGGAACCATTGCCGAAAATACGGACACAATTAAATAATTATTAAGTAAATAAAATTTCATAATTGAAATTATGATTAGGTAAAAATGCTTGTATGTTATATAATAGCTTTTATGAAAGATTGTTTGTTTCTTTATGAAAGACACGTTTTGTGGAAGGTACAATTTTTCATTTCATTAAATTTTTCTCTGAGATATTTTTACATTTATTTGTATCACTGTTCTAAAAGTTTCCTTTCTTATCGTTATTAAATATTTCATTTCTTTCATTTGCTTTGTATTTCATTTTATTAGAATAAATTCCAATAAATTCCATTTAAAAATTCACAATAATATTTGGGACAACAAAATTTTGGAATTTGCAGAATGCAAAGAATTTTTTTCGCAACAGAATTTCATTCTAAAAATATTTAAAATAGTTGCGCGAGGAAAGTTATGGAATTCAAAATGTAATTTCCTATTATCAAATTCTATTTCTGTAAACAAGTAGATAGATGAAATTGATTTATACATAGTGCGTTGATAAACAATTATGCCTTTCAAAAGTATGAAAGCGGTTTATTACTATCGCGAAGCCAATTTTAATTGTTATTGTGTTTAATTTGAATAATATTTTTAATCATCTGCTGCATTTACTTCTCAGAAGGCTCGTTAAATTCCTGATTTTTAGGTATTTTTCTCAGAATTACTGCCTTAAATCTATACTTAAAAACTTATTGGTATAAACTACATATAGTAATAGAGTATAAAAAAAGATTTAGTGTAATATCTCTTATAAGGAATTGGGGTGTGCAAAATATTCACAACCGTTAAGGTAGTAATGACTGAGAGAATTTTGCATAATCAAAGACAAAAACACAACGCAGTAAACAGTGTGATACAGTAAACAAAGATTATATGAGACCTGAAAAATTACATTAGTTCACGAGAATTCAGTGGAAAACAACCCTACCTGAAAAAACCATCTACAAAATATGTTTCTTAAATACTTCATAAGTAATGGTGAAAATGACTATACTCAAAATATAAGAGAAAAAGTATTCAATAGCTGTTAGACTGCTTTTTCAGTAACTTTAGGCAATAATACATCAGTCAAAAGAGACACCCCGCTGATGGCAAAACTGATTAAGAGTCACCAAAACTCCAACAGCCATCAAATACTAACGAGAAACCCAATGCGCATTTCGCTCCTCAAGAGAGCATCTTCAGGGACAAAAGGTGGCTCAATCAAGAGAGTCATCTTCAGGGGCAAAAGGTGACTCTCTTGATTGAGCCACCTTTTGCCCCTGAAGATGCTCTCTTGAGGAGCGAAATGCGCATTGGGTTTCTCGTTAGTATTTGATGGCTGTTGGAGTTTTGGTGACTCTTGATGATACATCAGAAATATTTACATTTCATTTTGCTTAATAGTTGATTTAGCTGTACTTTAATGCGAGTTGTATGGTTCTTTCTTGTCTTTGCCAATGTTCTCTGCTCACCGGCGAAGAAGTAGAAAGAAGCCCGGAAAGATCTTTTCAATGAATACCATTCATGTAAGCCCCCCTTTCAGACCTTGATGACCGTCATTTGTAAAGCTTAAGCGGAGGAAGGAAAGTTCTTTGTGGAAATAGAAGGTCAATTTTTTATTCTTCTAGCATTCAGTTCGCTTCGATCAATCTTTTCCCTTTAACACATCCGTTCCGCTCCTTTCTATCTCCGATCTCATTAGTCTCTCTTATCGCTTCTGTGGATAGGCTTTGGTGTTTCGGTCGCTCCTCATTACTCCGTCTATGCGATTAATCCACGCAGAAGCCCCGTAATAACTTCCGTTTAATTTATTTCTCAGCTTCCGTTTGACGATTTTCTTTGAAATAATCGTAGAAAAACCAAATAAGTAATTTCTCAAAAACATTAATGACACCCTTTTCTTCTTGATGAGTCTAACTTTAATTTTCTTCGAAATTTAAATTAAGGTATTATTGTTATTATTAGTTACTTTTCAAGTGGTCCAGTAATCCGATGCCAACGTCAAATAGAGTAGAAACCAATAAAATCTACGGAGGCGGTCGAGATGCTGTGGAAATCCATGAGAGAGGAATGATGCATAATTCACTAGAGTAGTAATCGGCTAACGGATAACACGAAATATCGGTTGAATCGAAGTGTCGGATTATGTCTCCTATAATTTTCAATGCACATTTATTTATTTATTCACACCCTGCCATACGCCGAAAGGCGGCTTGCAGGGTACTTATGTAGATTCGTTTAACGCGGAAGAGAATAACATGAAAAAATTAATATACGACAAAATTTATCATCGGTGAAATTCTGTGGATTACTCGAAACGGTATTTATGGTAGGAATTCAGTCAATAAGAAAGTAATTTCTGAACTCTGATTTAAAACAGCGTTTGAATATTCTTCATAATTAAAAAAATATATTTTGTGCGTAAGTTAATTTTTTTGAGCTCAATGATTAAGTTTATTCGTTTAATAAATGTAAAGTTAGTATGTGTTTAGATGTAACAGGCCAAAAATAGTGAAGGCGTTGTGAAGGAATTAACATGGAATTCGGGTAACACGAAAATCGGTTAACGCAAAATGTCTAAGTTGGTCACATTTCGTGTCACGCAGAAATCTAACTCTAATTCATAGTCCTAAACATAAAACATTTTTACATGCCTTCCCTTACCAGAGGAAAATAACATTGTCAGATAGGACTAGCAGTTGTCAGATTACAGTATCTAAAATTGCCCAACTACGTCATTCGTTGATTAGAATACCCAAACACACAAACCCAAATACACAAACGCTTAAATGAGAACTGTTCTCATGTCATACTTTTGCTTCGAAACACACACAAGATAACCTAGAATAGAGAAACGGCATCTAGCAATTAAAAATGCAGATGTTGCGCATCGGCTGCTTTTCACAGTAACTGTAAGGCTATTTGAGAAAGGTTTATGGTGCATAAACGTCAGCATAAAACCTTTCCGTATTATTATTCCGTATTAGTGCTTTCAACTTATACTAAGGAAAAAGTTAGTGACTTCGGAAAAGTAATGCTGAACAAAAAAAGCGAAATCGGAAGGATTAAAAATTAGCTATATCGGAAAAACGTTTAAAATTAATCTTGGTAAGCGATATTTGGTGGAATTCCATCTTCACAATAACACAAATTAGTTTCTGAGCCACCTGATGATGACGTGAATACGTCGAAACCCGGTCGTGCTACATTAAAACCGCTGTGGAATAGTACAAATATAATCAATTTGTGTTATTGGGAAAAACGTTTATCAGGGTTGGTTGCTTTGCATTTTTCACGTTCAAGTGTAGTCATTTCCCTTTTTTTCACTTCAATTCTAATTATAATTTATTCAATGGTAAACATCCTTTGTTAATAATCATCTGCATGTGCCTCTTAGGAAAAAGGGCCCATGTAACCAAATGAACAATAATGAAAACCAAGGTTAAATTCTGTCGCTTTTACAGGTTAGGTCTTCCTTTCGAATATTTCTATTCTTTGATTGTGGTAAAAAATTAACAAAGAGCTATGTTTTTAAAAATATACGCGCGTAGGTTATACTTTTCTGTCTTTTGCAATGTCTCCACTTTATTTCATAATATTTCTATTTTGAGACTGGAGTTATTTTTGAAAGGAACTTGAGGAATATTTTTTTCTTAAGATATAATGGGAGATCGTGCTTCGAGATGTTTTTCGAAGATGCGAAATTTTCGGGCTACGATCTTATATCGAGATAGGAAATTTTCAAGGTACGAACCGCGGTTAGTAAGTAATTATGTTTGTAAATCGAGGTTTTTCTGCATAAGGAAATGTTCTGCGGGCACATGCCTGTACATATAGAGGATGGGAATCGTGAGCCAGTGAATATCTGGCGTAGTTTTACGAATCGAGCGCGAATGCTAAACAGATTCGACGTGGTTCGTAAACTATCCTCCCAATTTCATGGAGAGCTCTCTTTTTTAGCGCACTTTTTCCTCACCTCTTAATCCATCGCCACCCTTTCACCGCGCGTTAGGAGGTGAGTTGGTCACTCGAATGTCTCTTCGTCGCCGACCTTAATTTCGCTCGACGAAGGAAAAGTTGTTTATTTTTTTCGGAGGCATCCGGTTAAGGGAGGGAGTGTTTTCATGGGAGATGGGGATCGGGCGGTTTGGAGATGAGAGTCAGATGCCGAACAGGTGCGTAGCAAGGGATTTTCAGACTCAGGACGAGATGGAAAGTCGAACACATCTTCTTGATAGTGACAGTAAACTCGTTTTTCGCCGCTCCATCCTTGGCATCCTACTGCAGCTTGCGCTATGATAGCGCATTTTCCCGAGATATCTAAGAGAAAAATGTGTGAAATATTTTATTCTGCTGTGATGGCCATCGTATTTATCTTCACGGCTGAGGTGGTGGAGCAAGAAAAGTTACGTCTTTTAGGGCGCGGGGATTGGCGCCAATCAAAAAAAGCAGATCAAAGCGATTAATCTGTGAATTCGAAGACTCTCATCATCTCTCGGAGTTCCTTGAGAAATCATTCTCTCTCGACTCTGTTTTTCCACTTGTAACATATTGCTTTTTTCTATCTTAAGTACTGTAGTAGTAAATTTTGATTTATATTTTTCGTCGACCTCCATTCGACTCCCGAATGAAATCGACCCCCAGAAATTTTAATAAGACACGTGGTGGTCTAAATCGATATAGTAAGTAAACTAGTATGGCACACTTTGCAAAACAGAGTTGGGAGAGTCGGAACTCGAGGGTGATAATGAGGGTTTCTGAGTTTAAGTCCAATAATTCAATTCCCAATCAAAGATGAGTAGCTTTACTATAATCATCTTTGATAGAAATTTCGCTTACATCCACTCTTTTACCGGCGAGAAATAGCTGATGTCATTTTGTTGAACAATTATTGCCGGAGATTCCCTAGACGCTTCAAGGCTAGTTGAATTTGTAAATGTTAATGTTCCGTCGCGAATCACCAGATCACTTTATCATTTCTACGTTCCTGCCTGCCTACATCTACATCTACATAAATACCCTGCAAGCCGCCTTACGGCGTGTGGCAGGGGGTGAAAACACCGGGCTTTCGGACTATTTTTTTTAGGCTATTATTATCACGTATAGTTCGCGGAAAGAATTTCCTAGTCAATACTTACAAACATTCGCCAATCCCGAGGAGGTTCAGTCTTGCCAATGCCATACTGAAAGAACTGCGAACAGTGGACATATTTTCTGTAAATGTTGACTCTTTAAGAAGAGCCCTAACCTCCTATTATGAGTCCATAAGTAACTAATTCTTAATTTATTGTATGCATGTTGACTACTAGTAGTAAACCCTTAAGTTGACTTCTTGTCTTTGTTTAACATTATTTTATTGTAAGTTTTTATAGTATGTTTTTAATTTTGTTTTTATACTTAAATGTCAATTATTTGTCTCTATTTTGTATTATTATAACTCAACTTTGTGGACTTGGCCTGTTTGAATTAAATAAATAAATAGATAGATAGGTCTCCCTTCCCGCGCCCCAGAAGNAAGCTAAAAAGTTGTCAATGCACATTCACAAAATTATTCGGAAGAATGATTATCTTGTCAATATAATATGAAATATATGAATATGAATATTTGAATATGAAATCAAAATTCATAAAGCTTTTGAAATTTTCAATTTTCAGTTCTCTTACATTTTAGTGTGTGTGTGTGTATGTATGTATGTTTGTCCGCCTAAAACTCGAGAATCAGAAGTCGCTCATCTTTCAAACTTTCGTTGTTTATAAATGTTTTCCAAGATTAGAAAATAGGCTATTTTTTATTCACCTTACTGTCCCCGGTTCGAGTACAGACTTTCCGTAAGAAATGCATGTAAATCTCATTTTTATGCTTGCAGGGTTTATTTCATCTGCAAAATTAAGATTAGAAAGGATAGTCGTACGAAGTAGAGATAAGCAACGAAAGAAAGTCAATTGAATACATATTCTTATCATGGTCGTGGAATATCGTTTTCGATCGAAACATGCATATCAGTTCACTTTTATCGTTTGCAGGGTTTTTTTCTTTTGCAAAATAAAAGAAAAAAGAATATTCACATTTATTGGGGAAGTGCACCAAGAGGAGGGTAATTATATAAAGATTCTTACTTTTGTCTTCAATTATTGTTTTCTGTTCAAAATTGTGTGAATTTTGATCAAATAAACGAAACCTTTATACAATTTTGAGGTTGTGAACAAACTGTCCCCCTGACGACTAATTCCAATGTTGAATCCGATCTCATGCATTTTTATACTTCCCCGTTGAGAATCAATGGGCACTTCAGCTAATACCTTATAAAAGGACATTTTTTATCCCCTCCTTTCTTATGGGCCTACATCATTATGTTTTCTTATTGAAAATTTCAACATTTGCTACAATATATTTCGAGTTTGCATCTTTCTGTGCTTTTCGATTCTTTTCCTCTCGCAAAGGGCGTGTATCTTGGCAAAAAACCGTTTTCCTGAACTTGTTGGCAATGACCTGGACTTGCCGCAATTCGAGACAGATTTTTACTTTGTTTTCTACAGCAAGGGTGTCGTCATTCTCTTTGGTCCAAGTCCACTTCAGTGTCGATGTCGACGTCGATCCATTAACGCAAAATAAGTGGGTTGGTCTGCTCTTTTAATAAAGTGGTCTTATATACGACACGCTGTTAATAGTCGCTCCCAATTCTGTACATTACATAGGACGGGGGTGACGAACTATGGCAGGCGTGCATAAAGTGGTTTGCGAGACTTTTTTTTTGGCACGCTGAACTCTGACGGCCCAATCTTTAGTTATTTTTCACTGAAAGCTTAAAAGTAAATGTTAGATGTAAGAAGGGACTAGGAAGTCTCAATCTCGTCCTTCAACAAAGACGTTTATTATTATTATTATTCAACAAACTACCTATACATTTAAGAGACATTACTAACTTCTCTACACTAAAAAAGAAAATAAAAAATTGGTTATTAGAAGGAAAACAAGTTTAAATTTATTTTGATGTTGATGTATTTTATACATTTTGACGATTTGTGTATTTTGATGTTATTAACATGTTATATTTTGATTCTCTGAAGGTGCAATTTTATATAAAATTGACACTCCATGGCACCTCCTGATGTGCTTTTGCCTCAAGGGGACCTGATTGTTACTTTTAGCTCAATGACTTTTATAATTTTTATGTTCAATTCTTAATTTTTCTGTGTACACTAGAGTGTAAAAGTATACTGTATGTATATTTTTTTTTTTTCATATGTATACTTGAAATAAACCTTTCTTCATTATCAAATATATGCGAGTTCCGATAGTTAATAATGGTTCTTCGTGAATTAATTTATTTTATATGGGTTGTCTTTTCTCTCAGATGTTCGCCATCCCGGACTTAGGGTGTTATCTCCGTCAGTACTTCGGGGTCTGAGAGTCACAAAACAGTTACTAACGTGGTCGATATATTACAGGGGCCTAACGCCCACTTAATTGTGCTGTTATCGAAAAATCTCTGCAGTCCGCGATTTTTTATCTTTCGGTCTAATTCGTAATATGTAATAAATTAATACCATCGTTCTCGAAATTTGCCCGCTATTATACGATTCTTACGGGGAGTAGGTACTCTATGTTTTCCTCTTATATTCGGCACCTCATTAACCGTGACAGTGTTTTGCCATAGTAATTAATATCATAATATCAGCTTCATGCGTAATGTTAATGTTCATGTATAATAATTTATATCATTTTGTGATTGCTGAAAATGCGTAGAGCCATCAAATTTATATTGCCTTTAGATTGTGATAATCCTTTACAACGAAATTTGATATTTCATACGAAAATACCGCTTGTATTTCCTCGTACTCATAATTAAATTTTACTGTATGTCGTATTTTCTGTCAACATGATATAAAAGTGACGATAACTTAAGATGGTGATGATTCTGTGAGGCCCAATAACGTAATCAGAAAATGTCGCTGCAAAAGCGGAGATTAAACTATTGCAGGTCTTATGTACTACTTGCAGGTTTTTGCTACCATATCTGAATGAAGGGAACATTTTTCATTTATTTTTGCTAAAAAATATAGGAAATGTATCTTTGATTCAATTTAGTTTTATTATTGATGATGGCTGTAGTTATCTGAATGCTACTGTTGTATGAGTGATGCTGAATAACGGCATTTATTTGGGTTACTCCTTACTGAAGGCTCCTTATGTTATTCATAGGGTTATTGTGTTGCTCTTTAGGGAATTTTTTCAGGAGAAGCAATGCTGGCTCACTGAGAAACGGAAAAATTAACTACCTTACTCCTCACCCTAATCAGTAAGCCTCATTTATACTTTAAGGCTTTGGTAGCTAATAGTGCAGGGGTTGAGGCTCAAACCGATCTCTCAGCTGAATAGTTTACGGGCAGACTACAGGCAGCCAAAATAAGGACATATCAATTCTCAATAAATGGATGTAAAAAACTTTTGAAGTAACTTCCAATCGTATTCATAGTAACCCCTTAGTTGCTACTTGAGTAAATAAACAAGGAATACGGCCGTATGATTCGAATCCAGATCTTCCACTTAAGCCGATTGAACTATCGCGTAGAGCAATCTTAATCTCTTCGCTTATAGGGAATGTTTCGGAAAGGAGTGAGCATGCTCGTTCGCTTCGCCTAAATCCCTTCCCTTGACAAATCAGTGAATTGACGTAGGTTGAAACACAAATGAAATTACATAAGAACTGGCTCAGAGAGACTCCCGTCTCACTAAAAGTCGGCGGACTTACGCAGCATTATATTGGCTCGGCCTAAGTAACCGTTGCGGCGTGCAGGAGATAATCGCATGTCAGCACCCTCAGTAGGGAGTAGTAAGTTTGGGTAGGGATATCTCTCTCTCTCCTGACATGCTCCATTTATGAAACAATTGAACGGAAACTCGAGCTGGTATTTTTATTGGTACCATCTCCCCTCCACTTCCTTCTATTCGTTTCTCTCCTCCCAAGTTCCTCTCTATATGTCCTTCATGGTTCTTATATTTTATTTTATAATTAGCTGAATAACACGTTGGTTCTCAACGCTGAAATGTAGAGTGATAAATAACTGCGTACCACCTTTGGTTGCAAAAACGGATTCAAAAAAACTTATTCACGTGTAGGAAGGTGGTAAATACCAGGCAATTCTACTATCCAAACCATTAAACCAAATAGATTCATATATGATTAAGTAAACAACGCTACTTCGATTCAATATTCTGTCTGTTAAATGAACATCTTCTTCAGTTAATACAATATTCGTTTAATCATTTTGAAAATGTATTAGAAGATCACATCTAATTCAGGATGACCGGGACCATACATGCTAAAATATTTTCCTACATAAATTGATATAATAAACAAAATTATTTATATTCCCTAATATTCAAGTATACAACCCGGTTCTAATATCAGTGTTTTCTTAAGCATATGCTTTAATGTAGAAAATATTCTTCACTTTTCCCTTTGGAGCAGATATAAATTAATATTTCTTCCACTCGCACATATGTAACATGGAATTGTCCATGTAAATAGCGTGGAGTCTCAAAATCAATACTATCGACTGTCCTAGTGATTTGTTGATTAATATTAATAAAAAAGCTAGTTGAAATGCCATACTCTTAGCTGCAATATCATTTGAGTGCAACACCTTTACTGACAGTTAGGACATTTACACTGTTTTTAATGGGGGTCAAAATTTCTAAGCGATATGATTGGTGCTCCAAATATGACGTACAATTAGAAGCTGTGTAACTTATGGTTTTCCAATTTCAAGTTCTGAAATGTGAGCTGGTAGATCAGATGATTACATAATTTATTTCTTTTATGTAAACAACCAGTCCCCTTGAAGGCTAAGCCAATTGTTGAATCTGATCTAATGCATTATCCCATAAAATGTATTTTAGATTGCTATTTCTCTTCGTTTCAAAATCCTTAATCATAATCAATTAAAATTGATGCCAGTATAAATTTATTAAAAAGAAATACTTAGTAATTTTCCTCAGAAAATTTTTATTTTACTGAAGATGCAAGTTTGCTTGTGAAACCGGTCGTAAAATAAAACTTATCTGTAGAAAAGTACTAAGTATTTCTTTTTAATAATGTCTTTCCAGCAAGTGACGCCTTCTACCATCGATTTCGATGCCAGTATACATTGCTAGTGAATCTTTTGATTAATATGAATGAATCAGCTGACAATTATTCCATTTATTACGGTATTTGTTGTTTTCGTCCGTTTTTTAATTCTTATCAATATTTGTTATTTGTATGGTGCATCTAAATTGTCTTCATTTACATTTACATGGTTACTTTATTCTATTTTCTCTTTAAATTTTAGTTCTTCTATCATGAGGTTTCGCAAGTTCTTCACACTCTTCCTCTTATGACTGCTTTCCTGCAGCGATGTTTTTTCTCAAATGCAGTCTCATATTATTGTGGCCGGTATTTCTCCTTTTATTGAAATTTCAGTGAATGTCGCTTTTATTTCAAATTCCCAAACTCGATGGTTTAGATGTGAGAAGAGACTTATCTGTCTCAATATCGTCCAAAGGAGATGTCATTATTATTATACTCAATGATTCGGGAGTCATCACTTCGAAGTTTCACGTCCGAGGGAGAGAGTCACAAATTACCGATTAAGAGAAAGAATTACCTACTACATTTTAATTGGACATTTAATAGACCCGATCTCAATTTCTATGCGTATCAGTTTCAATTAAGATTAATGTTAGTAGGTTATGGAGGTCTTCCACAGCCCACTTCCTATTTGGGCGTCATTTTTTCTATAGCGTAACAGTTGGAATAAAATTTTCTCTCGTCACAGTCAATCTTTTGTGGATAAGGCGATATCTAAATTGACCTCTTTTTCTATTGGCACCTATATCGTTTTAATAACACGCCAACAGCAGCGATGTGTAAGTATAACTTTATAATGAAGCAAAATTTTACATTCTTAATCTGCAGATCAAATACGTATGTTTAGAATAACTTGTTTACAATTAACATTTTCGTGTATTTGCGAGTGATAATTTCGATAATTTCACTTCTATAATTTTTTTCTTTATTTAAGATGTTAACGTTTTCCAGATGATCTCATAGAAGTCAAACAACTTCTTAAAGCGGTTTAACTCGCGGTTTAGTGAATGAATGTGGAGGAAGACCAACGTGAAAAGGTTGTTTTAGTCCTGTTTGGGTATATGGAGAGGATGGATGGGTGGATTGAGCTGGTATGAGGGCAGGGTCGGTCCAACAGTACAGGCTGGCCAAATATAGCTTGTGATGGCAAAATTTTACGAGGGAAGAGTTTTTAATTCACCAGAAAATATTCCTATACCGTTTTTATTTCATTTTCATACATCTATATATTTATTTTATTTCGTAAATTTCGCAGTGACATCTTTAAAATACTGTGAACATCGGTTAGGGGGCATCCTTGGTTGGTTTCGCGATATCTTTGGAATTATTGACACCTCTGACCTCCCTTCCCTGTCACAAAGCTATCAATTGGTCTCTGAAGACTCTAATGTTGTGTACTTCAATTCTTACCTTTTAAACAAAATAACTGTTTGGGTTTCCATAAGCTTTTCCGATATGCAAGGGATCCATAGGAAACTTTAAACGGGAAACGCTGATATAATACAACATAAATAATTGTGTATTTGCTAATATGCTAACAACAATACTTGAGTCTCACCATATGGAAATTAATCGAACGAAATGTTATTCCTACATATTTCCGTTGAATTTTAATAGGCATTCCTCCAGTTAAAATAATTAAGATTCTGCAAAACCTTTTACTTATTTGTGATCTTATATTGTTACTTATACCCTCTCCATTGTCGCAAATTGTCCTATATCCTCCCCTTTAACTGTGACTTCATTATGATTTTATGATGGGCCCTTAACACGAAGTATGGACCAAATTATACGTGTCATTTTAACCGAAATTCTTGCTAAGCGAGTTTCTTAACAACGCAACCAACCGATTTGGGTTAAAAGATTTAAGGTCAGAATTTAAGAAGTGATGGAAATATCTATGGTTTCCTATAATGAAAAGAATAATTTGTTTATGTATTTAAATTAATCATCTGTTAACCAGTGAACTCAAAGAACTTAATTATGTAAACTCAGATGTTTACAAAATAACCGTAAAATTGATAAACAAAAACGCAATTAAAAATGTAGAATGTTAATATTTACGCCGATAAAAATCCCGCCAAAAATGTGGTTTCGTGTTCTCCGTAGAGTTCTGTGGGGATATTTACTCTGCGGACCATAGAATGCTTTCGTGCCAACCGGTTTCTATTGTATCATGTTCCATACTTTTTGTTCCTTCTTTTGAATATGAATTTAGAATGAAACTAATTAAGGTGTGCTTCAGTGTGTCGTGGAACACAAAAGGTTAGGAAACACCGCCTTCTAGGATGAAAATTAGGAAGTTGCAGAAATTGGTGCGGAATCTCTGAAATACGTCATCGTCATAGTTCCCCCTTACTTTTGTCAGATTTACGCGTCAAAATCCGAATCCTTCGACCTCACAGCCACACCCTCGCTCCACTTACGCTGCTTCCCTCTCTGCCACGGACTTCCTTCCGGTTGACCGTCAACAGTGTCCGCATGACAACCTCCAGACGCCCTTTATCACCCTCCAATTCACGGCCTCCGGTTCGACATTTGCCGACAACAGAGTTCCAGAAGTGGATCAGATAGTATACCGAACGACCCGGCATTGTCCCTTGGGTTTCTCGCTGCGTAAGGAACTCCGTGACAGCTCCTCGCCTTCTTTTTCGTTTCCGTTTGCGTCTTTTGCGGCCTTGATCGGCGATGTGGACGTAGTTTCCCGGTGATGGTTCCATAAAACTAGGGCTCGGAATTTAGGAGTCCTTGAAGAATTTATGGATGCTGCGAACTTGTCGGTTTGACGCTGTCAGTATCGGAAAACGTTTTATCTCAAAAAGGGAAATCTGATTGCTTCGTTTCAGAGGTAGTATTTGATGGAGGGTGGTAACACAGCAGGGTTGTTCATGGTTTTACCTCAAGTGGTCCGCCTATGCTTCTATGAAAAGTTCGCTGTCCGCGTATGATGTACTGTATTTTTATGTATTAATAATTCATCAAAAATTGTCACTGAAGTTTGTTTCAATTTTCAAAACAAAGTCTGACTACGTCCACTGAAGTACATTTGAAAAACACGACCGTTTGCGAGGGTTCTGTCTCATCCTAAGGCCTTCAGGTGGTGTTTTTCAAATACTATTTCTGTGAACGTAGTCAGATTCTGTTTTAATTCGACAAAATAAGAACAAATTCCACCAAATATCGCCAGAATCAATTAATTGTTCTTTACTTATTATTTGAGCGGTGCTTCAAACTATAGTTTTTCTTTGATTTCAGCCGAAATATCCTGTTTTCCTAAATATAGTTAATTGTAGGAAAGTTTCAGAGAAGACAACAGGTACTGCATCAAACAGCATTGGTTCCGGGTTGGGTGCCTGATACATAAATATAAACAGTAGGTTTACGAACCGAGATGTGAGAGAAAGTAATTTGGCAATTTCACAATAGATAACTACCGAGAGGTAGAAGAAATGCGTATAATGTGATATGATAAATATACGCACTAGTTATAATAACAAGAGCATGTTTAATCACAAGGAGAGAATTTAACCCATCTTGAGAATGAAATTGCTCATCAGGCAAATTAATATTGGAATTTTAAATTTGCGAAACATTTTCGACCCAATACACTCTCCATCAGAGTTCTGGGTTCAACAAAATGCTAGCTCACGATTTCAAAAAGATATGAGTCTCGCTATAGCCTTATATCTTCCGTAAGCATCCTGGTGGTAAATCATCTTCAAAGTATCTTAGTAAATCTAAATTGATATCTTGTGAGTGAGCAAAGAGTTCATGCTATCGCGATATGTCTATCGGAACATTTATGACATAGAAGGAAACTTGGGGGAAATTTTATGAAAAGGGGATACGAAGATAAATTTGGAAGGCGTTAAACGGGATCCCGCAGATGTATCTGAACGTTTACAACTTTATTCTGGGTAACTTTGCGTGGAAGTGATTATGCGTTCTCACTGTCTATAAAATTAAAATTTGTAGAATCTTGACACCTTAGTTTATTGGGGTTGTCGGCAAAATTGAAGGACACAATATTGAAGTACCTTAATAAAAAAATCGAGTGGATTTATTTTTGAGACCTGACTGTAGAACTGAGTGTAGACTGTGTGGAACCACTAGTTGATTACCACTGTGGTTGAAATGGAATTTCCTAAAAATTCTACCGCGACTATGCTGTAAACGGAATAGATTTATTTAGAATTTGTAGAAAGGGAAGGAAAGGTCTAAAAGAGTTCTTGTGAAGTGAAAAATTGAGCGTGTGGATTACATCGCCTGCATATTCTAACAAAAGGTTATTTAGATAGTTTAATTTATGCCAGTTCTCATCGTCGATACTATTTGAAATAGAAATAATAACAAATTTAATTTTAAGTTGATTTTTAATACCACATGGTGTGTAGTTTTTAATAGTTGGATAAGATTTGGTGAACAAATGTTACTTTATTACAATCTAAGAGGAATATGATCGTAACTTAAGGTAACGCAACTGTGAGGTGCAAGAGCTAGAGGAAGGAAAACAGCGGAAAGCATATGAATCCTTGTAAAAGTTAATGTTATTGATAGTACTGTTCAAATGGATTATTATGAGACAAGATAGAAGTAAATTTACAATTGGGATAATAATTTTATCGTAATACATGGCGAAAATTCTCTCAAATAAAATTAAAAAAAATGATTCCTCATCGATCACAAACTAAGAAAACAAGCAAATTTGGGGTAGCCATTCCTGAAAAAATATCCGATGATAAGGAAATATCTTTGAGGAAGGGGTCAGCGAATACTTGCGAATGAAAATAGTCTTCTTCTTTTTCACTCCATGATTTAAACCAGGGTTGGGAAACCAATTTCGAGCAGAAGGCTGCATTTGGCCGAATATGAACCCAGCAGGCCGGACTCGAATGGCTTATCGCCTACTTTCAAACACTGCACGTAGTAGAAGGGAAGACGAATTCAGTTTTTAAATAAATTGGAACAAATATTTTCCATTTCATGTTACAGTAATAAGCAAGACTGCGAACCAAGCTTATCTAAGTCATCAATTATTGTTGCTGTAAGTATTCCTCTTATTGATTCACTCTTGATTTTGTCCGATATACACGTACATTCTTTCATCTTCCTCAATATTTCTTCCTCCATTGCTCAGCCACCTTGGTCGCTGTCAAATGTATTTTATATGTAGTATGTGCCCCCCGTTCAGCGGATTGAGGCAGTTGTTTCCATAAATTTAACGTGTCAAACTCATTTTTATTTTCTCGCTTTCTATGCTTTTGTGTCCGATCAATTATTCCTTATGCCATTTGTTAGTTATGCGGTTTATTAAACGTGTGTTTATATTTATAAAGCGTGTACGGGGAGTAGCTAATTTTGATGCCTCTGCGAGTCACACACACACAGAATAATCAAAGTATTCGGAGCCGCAGAAACTTTCGTAAAACGTAATTTCAACCGTAAAGATACATTCATTATAAGTAATACGTAAGTGAATTTATAGTCGATTCATTGAAATAAACAAAATATGCAATGTCTTATTTAGCTATAAAATAACTATGTATTAAGGTGAGGGTTTTTGCTCGTTTTATCAGGCTTATGAAATCACATTTGCAGTTTTTCAGAGCTGCACGCAAGAAATCCGTAAGATTTTGGTTCTTAAGTTGCCCCCTTGAATGTAATTAATTTTGGATAAAAAACTCAAAAAAGGTGTTAAACGAAAAGGCCTTGTACTGATGATTAACCTGTGGATAGGGAGCCGCATTTAAGAGAACCTCATTCGGCTCTCAAGCCATGATCTGCGACCCCTGGCTTATACTATTCCAAAACAATTTCAGCGTTATTTGCTACCTACTCCGGTAGTGTCACCTTGGACTTAATATCGCCAATTAAGAGTGTCTCTATCTATCCATCTATGTGAAAGTAGGCTGGTCCGAAAGCAGGAAATGCGGTCCGTGGACTAAAATATGGCCCACTTGCATCGATCTTTAATTTGGTTAATTCATTTTTACGAGAATATTTCCAAAACTTGAATCCGATGATAAGGCTGACGTACTAATCAAACATCTTCAACAATTGTCTGTTATATTTATTCTTGTTTCGACTAAAAATGTATTTTTCCCGTGTGATAATAGTTCGCTCAGTTGTTTAGAAATAAGCGAGCTATTATCACACGAAATGAGGATACAGCTATCGCGATGTATTTACGTACTGATTTACCTGTTTGAGTTGATTGGAGTACGTAGTACCATAGAGTAAACTTATGATTACTCTATGGTAGTACATAAGAAAATAGTTTACTTTAAAAAAATTGAGTGGACTAAATTCTTAGACAAAGACAATAATTGTTAATAAATTAAGTCTATGCAGTAAAGTACCGAGATTGCAGAATGTCCTCAAAATTTCCTTAATGGAAAAGCATCAATGGAAAGTTTTCTTACTGAAAGTCATTCTTCTAGCCCCTGCCTGAATTTTTCATATATTTTAGAGAGAAATGGTGTCTTGAGGTTAAAAATGGATGAGTTTCGCGAATTTATGTTGCAATGACAGTTCTTGATCGCTTGACAGGGTGAAAAAATGGAGAGAAAAAGCAGAGACAAGGCTGCTTAAATTATATCAAAATAGGAAAGAAAATACAAAGCCGTTAGAAAACTTACAGATTTAGATATTAGGGTGAATAAACCAAGGGGATTCTCCCCGTGACTGTCTGCAACCGTGAAAGCCTCTCATAACCCCCGAATTTATTAGAACCAAATTGAGTTTATCACGCTTCAGCATGGATGTATATATGTATGTATGGTATATGCAAGAGCCACCAGGCATGGAGGCTAAGAGCAGTTTTGTAACAATAATACGAGAGAATATGAGGGAAAGAATATAAGGGAAATTTCCTAACGTGGCTCACCAACTGGGCATCCGGTGATTTGGTCCCAGAGTGATTTAGTGCTACGATGATTTAGTAGCTACACGCGATAAATTGGGCACGAGTGGTTTGATATTCTGCCTATTCGTATACATATGTAACATATCCCTCCCTCCCCTCATCCCCTCCTCCTTATAAATAACTACTTCCATTTGTCCATTTGAGTAATCTTAATGTAAATAACTGCCAGGAAATAACAGCAGAGGTCAGCATACTGCAACTGCCTACCTTCCATCTCTTCTCCCAATGCTTTCGATTTGAATAATAATCTTTTAACATCATAAATGTGTTAATGTAAATTTATGTCGTTATTTGCAGTCTCTCTTCCTAATTTACCATTTGCATTAAGCATCTATTTCGATTTCTCCTCATCGATATTTTTCTCTGAAGAAACCCTCATTTATCTTGGGATGCGTATTCCCTGCGTAAAAAAGACTCAAAATTAAACATAGACAATACTTTTGTCACATTTTTACGTCCAGATAACTGATTTTCTTCCCTATTGCCTGCTCCGATTCCAGTAAGTCATACTTCTAATTTTTGTTTAACAAACGGTTAAATACTACTAAAGGTACCGCATACTATCCAGAAATAACATTAAAAATTAATTATGACAAACTGCCTTGCTCAAAAACGAATTTATCGCGTGTAGTTACTAAATCGTCGTGGTACCAAATCACCCCGGGACCAAATCGTAGCTGACCAAAGCGTCGTGGTACCAAATCATCCCGGGACCAAATCTTAGCGGACCAAATCATCTGCTGCGCTCCAGCTGAATAGGCTGGAGAACCCACATCATGAGAAATTCAAGGGATGGAGAAGGGAAACATTCAGCGTATGGGTAATGGGAAGACTCCGGGTGAGGAAGTGGGAGAGAAGAATCAAACTCTCTTCGACTCGTTTGCACCCCTTTTCCCTTCCTCCCCTCTCTCCTCCGCCCACCATTTTTGAAAATGAGATTTGGGTCAAGGAGCGTCCGCTCCCGTGCGTGCTGCCAAAGTGTCGTGCTCTAATCCATCTCATAGAAAGAGAGAAAGAACGAGAACCACACCCAAGAGACTCCTTGAAAATCGTCGTGGAATCACACACCTCGCCACCGCTCTACTTTAGTCACCTTCCCATTTTGTGCATCTGAACACTTACGTCGGTGGGTCTGTGACCCAAGGTTCAGCCCTCATGCGACTCGCCTTTCTTCATTATCGAATATTTTTCCGGCCAGGAGCAGCAGCGGTACTCGAGCGAATATCTTTCGCCGGTTGAACTGGGTCAAACGTATTTAGATAGTTGAGATGCACTCGTTAAAATATCGTTCCTCCTCCACTACTTCGGCCTCGACTTTGTGGTAGCTATTCGTGATGAAAAGAATAAGAAACGTGTATAAGTGCTTCTTATTCTTTTCATTATCGTTCCTCCTTTTCCATGTTGGGTAGAGAGTCGATATCGTCCATTCAAGCGAATATTTTAGTTCTGATTACAAATCCAATTAGTTTTGGAAACTAGCGGGTGATGAATTAAATTCTTTTCTGATGATTTTCGAGGGGAAATGAGTCGTGATGAATTTCTTCCCCTTTTAAAATTTTTATACTATAAATGAGATTGTGAATTTCTTTATGAGGTAGTTAGTGTGAGACGAGAGCATTTGTTAATATTATTCACAGCTCGTAAATACATAGGATCTTCCATATCACGCAATGTAAGATATGTTTGCTTCTCCTTGCGCATAAAGAAATTTAAAACGAGGTAGAGGTGTGAAATACCTTAAAGTTATGTCCGTTAAGATCTTCGTGTTCTATTTTATTCCGATGAAACCTTCTTAATTTGGCTTTACATATGTGTATTTTCTTAAGCTTGCGAATGGTAAACACTCCTCCCACGAATTTCGCACATTCCCACGGAGTCAAGGTTGAGAGTTAACGGAAGTGTTTATACGTCCGAGAGTAATTATTTTAGCCTCAGGGCAGATGGAGGGAGTGGGAGGTTCAACCTATTTCCATGGGCCCACTTCACTTTCTTCCGTCGACTTCGATACTCCTCACTCTCTCAGGCCACATCTCTGAAGACGTTCCTAAAAACGTCCGAGAGAAAATTATCGGCTGAACTCGTTTTTTCCTCTTTTGCTGACACGTTTTTCTTTGCTTTTACTATTTTTCTATCGGTAAAACGTTTAATCTGGAATCTCGGCTTCAAAAGACTGGGTGCGCTATATCCCCCGCATGTTACTGGTGTTGACATAAGAGTTGAGATTATCCAGTATAATCGTGTAAGTCATCCATTGAAATGGAATATACAGGGATGTATACAGGGTGTCCGCTAACCTGGAAAACTCAGGGAATTTTATTCTTCTGGAAAACTCGGGGAATTTAGCGAGTAACCTAGAAAAATCTATGTTTATACTCTTTAAAAACGATCGTTCTATGGTGTTTTGGTTGTTGGCTGAGTATGAGTTGAGTAAAAATTCCCCGTGAGGAAGAAATGTTACAATGACAGTGTTGTCACGGCCAATTTAAATCTTATAAGACGTAGATGTGCACTTTCTTTCTACATATAACGTTTTGGCAATATAGTTTTAGCATATATGCAACTTGGGAGTCGTGTACGGAGTCACAGTTACCAGGGGTACCTAATGTTTGTTTTACAGTGTAGAGGAACTATTTTGTTTTTTCTCTTCCCTCTAATTTCAAGAAATGACTTTCCTGTGCTTGTGAGCTATTTTAAAGCTTTCTGGTGATCAATGAGAATAGTAAGTGTTCATGAAATGAAATGATGCAATTTAATGTTAAGTGAAGCTGAACATTATTTGATCTCAAAACCTTACGCCCCAGGTAACCTTCCTGCTTGTCTGTATCTAGGACTGGCTCTGATACCTAAAGAATACCATAATGAATCTATGAACAGTTCGTCGCTTTTTTTGGTATCTTTGGTAAGTGCCTAATAATCACCACATGTCTAATATTTGGACAATATTATACTTATTTGCGGGTGTGAAACACCCTGGAAAAATGAAAATATTTCTCTGGAAAACTCAGGTAATTTCTTAGTAGCTGGACAGCGGACACACTGTATATAAGATGGACCAAAGAAAGTCAATCAAACGATATGAAAATAATTTATTCTTCGAATTAGGCAAAGTGACATTATATGCATTAAATTTCTTTCAAACCTTTCTTAAATTTCAGATTTAGGCGTAATAAGTTTACTAAGCATTCATGCTACAAATTGCTACCTTTACGTGGGGTATAAACCAATTATACATCTTGTAAAAACCACATTTGTAAACTTCATTGTCTGGTGCCATATTGGTCGTAGTCTTTGCACTCCGATCTCCCAGATCGAGTCAGTTAGTGGGACATCCCAGTTTATATCAATAGGAAGTGTGTTGTAAGCTGCGTGTGTTTCAGTCCCCAAGGATGATTGAACGTGGAAAAGTGTTTCGAGGCCGGGAATCGAATCCGGATCTCCCATTATCCGGGCGAGTGGCCTTATCATTTGAGCTATATCGCGGAAGTCTTCATCTACAAATTTTTTGGAAAGCTCCATTAGTAAGTGCACCCACCCGGAGATCCTGGTTCGATTCCCGGTCTTAACAGAATTTTTCTCTCCCATTTATCTTAGGGGAGAGGTGGGTAATACCCTAATGTTAATTGTATCGTTTTCTACTCTCGCCAGTGACGCAAAATGAACATGGAAAATGTTTTCTTATTCCTCAATTAGAAAATTCATTCGTTTTCTATTATAGAATGTCAATACGATACTAAATGAAATCAACTAATATGATGACAATACGCAAATAACGATACGTGGTCTATGGTTACTTATGCGGCCAAATATGACAGAAATGCCGCATTTCGGTAGGAAAATGTTTCTCACCCTTATTCTAGACCTAAAGCCTATAATTGCAAAATTTAATATCCTCTCCTTTCCTTACGTTTGTTTTGAAGAGTGAATGGGAATGAAAACGTTTTATCTTGCATCTGGATAGGAGAGAAATGTTTATATTAGCAAATATTAATGTATGCGTTGATAACCTCACAGACACAAGAAATAAAGTGAACCTTTTATCTTCGTTTGCACCTGAATGGAGAAAATCATGTATACTTGTGCAAAAAATTACTTTTTGCGCTTTTAAAACCGCGTTGAAGCAGGGAAAGCAATCGTTATACCCCTCAGAAAAGCCATTTGTCAAACCTCGGGAGACCAAATGATTTCACGGTTGAAAGAGAGCGATATTCGGAGTGGAATGTAAAAGGAGAGGCAGTAACCATGGCGACGTGAATCTGATGCAAAGAGATTGATTCGAGGATGGAGGGAAGCGTTAGGGAATACACTTATAGTGTCTCGGATATCCATCTAGCAGGAAATGGTGTTCCGAATCCATTTTCTTTTTTCGCGGGTTTCTGGTGACGAGCTCGCTGTATCATGCATGCGAGACTAACAAATATCTCTTGCTAAGAATCTCTGACCAGAAACAATTTTTTTGTGGTTGCTAAACCGAAGATCTCGCGATGTTCTTGCATCTGAGAATGATTACGAAATCAAATATTTTTTAGTAAAGAGTGGGTGGTGTGTCGGTTTACAATCTTGCACGAGGTAATCCAGTTTATGCAGATGAAAGATTTCCTTTTAAAGTTCTCCTGCCGTTAGAGTTAATTTACCGGCTCGAAGTATGAGATTTTATGGATTTATGTCGTTGGTATTCTTATTTGTAATAGCAAATATGAAGCTCTATTGGCGCTATACCTTTTCTCATGCCAAGGGAAAATTTACTGTTTTCCGCCCATAAGTTTCAATATGAAATCTGAATATTGATTCCACAAATACAATTCGTTTTAACTTTAAGGCCAGAGCAAGATGGCCGTAAGATTAAATCATACACAGGTGAAAAGCATTTTATTCGTTATTAAGTCGTGATTAATGATAATAATAGTTAAAAAATGTTATGTGACATGTTTCTTGATCGCTTTTTCTGAGAAGAGTTTAGTCATTTAAACATCCTTGATTTTTTGGAAGCATTTAAATTGTGACAATCGCAGCGTTAAAAGCGTTATTGGATTTTAAATCATTGACGAATCCAGGGGGTAGTGTTGTGGTAATTGTTCGTTCACGATATAATGGTATTGCAAGCAATTTTCCTCTTCTTTAGTATGGAATCTTTTTATCCATCGGAAGGTCGCACTTAAGTTGTTTGCTGCCCATACTGAAATTGCATGTATGCACCTGAGAAAACAAATTTTTTTTCCACATCACGAAGGGATGTTTTCCATTTCACTTCCATTTGACGTGAGTGGGTGAGGAAATGTGATTGAGATTGAGGAACAAAAATGAAATAAATTTCCGATTCGGTTTGAAATTTGTAATGAAAGAAGATAGTGGTAAAGAAGGTAGGCTAAGAATGACATTAATAGAAACGAACTTCAGAAATCAGGTAACGACGTTTCATTCAAGCGAGCCTTAAATTAATTGATAATTACACTGCTTTGAAGATAGCGAGCTGATATCAGAAGAAATTAATTCTGAATATCTCTTGCTATTTAATAGATGTGAGTCATATAGCTTATAGATGTGCGTAGTTACTTTCAGAAGAACAGTTGAGCTATATTTAATTCGTTGGACTTTCTCCTTATGTCAGATAAAATACGAGTGAATCCGTGTTTATTGTAACATAACTGCTTCGTTTTCTGAGCACCGACTATTTAAAAAAAATCGTTGTCTGCCCTAAGAAATCAAGAAGTTGATTTACTACTTTTTCTAAAGTTTAAATTCCTTTCTTACGCCACCTAATATTCCCTCTAACGATCGGCAATTATATTCAAATACCAGTGCGTTATTAACAGGTTTTCCATGATAGAAGCAGGCGATGAGTGTAGAGTCGTTAAATTAAATCTCGAGGGCTATAACATCAAACTTTAACAGTTCTATTTTTGGGTCACGAGGCCAAACGCTTCCTGGCCCCTCGCTCTGTTAGAAATTCACTGGGAAGCGAAGATCCTTGACGTTTGTTTCCTGTGCCACATATGCGTTTTTAATATGATATTCCGTTTGCTTTTTCTTCCTTTTCTCCCTTTAATCGATGAAAAGCTGTCGCTTGATTTCAAAGAGCCGTTCGCGTCTGACTTCTGTTTACTTTAATCACACATCCGGTGATAGTGGGGGAACTTTAATGAAGTTTCTCGTCGGATATCCTAAATTGAAGTCAGGAAACGTGTTCTTTGAACCGAAAGGGAATTAGGAGGTCTTTGTTCGAATTTCTTGAGTCATTGTCCGCAGAAGCATTGTTTTTCATTTAATTGTCGAATTTTCAAACTATGTATGCATTGTCAACAACTATATTGGCAGAAATTGGGGCCATAAATTTCCATACACCTTTTGACCGATCACCAAAAATAGCTGTTAAATACATAAAATACTTCAAGACTTTAAATAAGGGCATTGTCTTCATCAAAGGAAACGGGTAGGAAATAAGTTAAGAAGCAATGGATTTCATGCAGCAAAACTTATTTTATTTGATCAAATAGTATATTTTCAACAACAGGAAGGCAACTGCAAAGAGAATAGGATATAAAAGTCTTCGAAAGATAGAGGAAAAAAGGGGAGGAAAAAGAGATAAAATCGCAAGATTGAGGATTATAAGAAACACAAAAGCTATATAAATATATATCAGAACATAAGTCATGCCTGTCTGGGCGGCTGAAAACATTACATAATACATGAGGAAATAAATAAAACTTGAACATTATCACGTACAGAAAGAATCAAAAATAACTCTCCGAATCATTTAACTGAAAATTGAATGTAGTAGAAAGTTCTTAATTTCCACAATGTGACTTACGATCGAAATCATTCATTTATGATACTTAATATTAGTGAATGAAAATGTGGCGAAGAAGGCCATCGCTTAGTTTAAGGACTATTTGAGTTATATATCTTTATAGTGTATAGCACTTTTATAATCAAAATATCTTGTTTTTCAAGTTATACAATAACATACTTAGGTCTAATCAGGAGAGGCTGGTGTTAGCAAGTGTTGAAGTTCGAAAATACGAGGTAATTCACTGATTGGCAAGGACTAAGATGAATTGGAAATGATTGGAGCTCGCTACACTAATAATTATTTATAATTAACAATCACTGGACATTATATTCCTCAAATTTCAGTTTCTCCGTTTCAATTAAGTTGGCACGAAATTCCTCATTTATTGAGGAAATATTTACATTGATGTGTACCGATGCAATTGAACATAGCCTTTGCTGTCTTTGTTGTTGCATAAAAATCATGGAAGTTGATAACCCAATCATTGATGAACATTAACGATGTATGTAAATTTTTTGCTGATTTTCAGAGTGAATGTTTTCAGCCTCAATTTAGCGAGCGGACCGTACTAAATATCTTGTGGAAATTATAAAAGTGAGGTTTGATTAATAAATGTTCGCGCCATTTACAAGAATGTTTTTGCTCAGAAAGCTAAAAAATTAATACTTGTACTTTATTCTACAAGGTAGGGAGTAATTCATATACGTATCTGCTTTTGTTAAATTCCAGTAAAGGTTTCTAATTGAAATCTTTTTGAGCTTCCGTCTGGAAAGTGGAAGATCTTGGTTCGAGTTCCAGTAATTTATGAATTTTTAACTTTATCCATTGGGTCTACAGGCGCACGATTCGATGTGCGTTCTTGAATATTCTATCTCTTAACCTCGATTAGAATAGTAAAATTTCTTTTTCTATTTGGTTTTGACAGATTGAATTTAAATTTCATTTAATGCGTTACAAAATTACTTTGTAGCTCTTATCCAGTCAGTTGATTTTTAGTACGATTTACTGATTTTTTGTAGCGTATGTGATCCACCGTACATCGTTTCCATTTTTTGCTATAATATCAGTCAGCTTTCTACAAGACCAAAGTTTATTACAAAATTTTTGGATTTATATTTACTACCCTCCTCCGTCGCAGTGAGGCACTATGTTGGTGACGTTATGAATTAAAATATACAATTAATTCCCAATAAATAAGTTAAATAAAACATTTATTCACAAAATTTTGCATATTAGATAAATAAAAT
>KZ308300.1:580257-676880 GCA_000376725.2 Ladona fulva | reverse complement strand
ATGCTGGGAAAGTTAGCTATATATATATTTTTTTTTTTTATTCTGACGCTACACTTAAAATGAAATGTTATTTATTTTTGTACAAAACTAACACCATTTAACTTAGCCTTTACTGTAAAATCGTTTTATTTATGTTACATTCTCTTATATCTATGTAGGTATTTACTCTTTACTTTTATTCATTGTTTTGTATGTCGCGTATAATATGTTCCTTTAACCTGTATGCGGCAAATTTATTATTATTAATATATACTCTGCGACCTTTTAGTTTATTTATTTCCTTAAATTAAAAGTTCAGTAGATTCTTGAGCAAGTGAACCGTCAAAAGTTTTAGCATGAGTACAATATTTATATTGCATTCGCCGGTATGCAATGATATTTTAAAAACTATTGCCTGTGACGACCTTTGCCTAGTAGCTAAAGAGTGCCTGCTGAATATCTTACAGACGGTATATTATGTTGTATGGAAAAGCCTTAGGTATGCGAAGGATACGAGGATATAAAATCATTTTGGATAATTGCGCTTATTCGAGGCAGATAAAATGATTAATCAGAGCGCGAGTTATACACATGTGCGAACTGTAGAGAATATTGAGAATCGACGCTGTTGAGCGAAAAGACGATCCGTCTATTTTGGTGACAAACGGAGAGAAGTGGCGCATCCCACGGTCATCCCCGAAATTTGTGAAAACTTGTTTACACGAGAGGGAAAAGTGTTCTATGAAGCTGGCCAAGAATATAAGGAGGACAGGACACATGCGAAAAATTCCGCCTAATCGGTCCGACCGCGGGCGGAAAAATAATTCTCTCAGAGATGGCGCAGTGGAGCAGTGGGCCGCGCGTGCCTTGGGACGTCCTGCCCCACTGTCTTCCATAGAGGTCGTCAAGAGATGCCGGTGTTGGCCGTGGGTATTTCTTCGACGCCGGAGGGCAAGCAAAAGAATCTTCACCGAATTTCATCCGCTCCCGCCGGCGGCCAACACTTTCATCTAAAAACTCATCTTCCCTCTCTCATCTTGAGAAAGTGGAACGATAACATCTCCTGGAGGTTAAGCACATCTCAAGCTCATTCATCTCTTCGTTTGTCCAGGAATCGATAGGTGTACGAACGTACATCACTCTCTCGAGTTTCTCGTGAGATACTTGCGATATCGGCCGAGAGAAAGGCGAATGTAAGTCAGTTCAAATAGAAAATGTTTCGGAGAAGTGTGAAACATTTCTCGAGGGTACGAGTAATTCGATATCTTCTCTCGGAATTGCGGTTAATCACTGGAATCATCGCCGTGATTCTTCACTCATGAATGAGGCTTAATTTTTCGTTGAGGAATATGGAAAGCAGTTGATTTACTCGTTGCCAAAAAAGGTTATTTAAGATTTGGTAGCAGGTTTCTTTCCTGCTACCATTTCTTATATGGTTGGGATATTTTCCATTTGTTTATTGTTGCAGGATATATGAAAATTTATCGTCACTAATTTTCGTCTTAGTCTCGTTCATTGCTGTCATAATAAGAACATTGTTGATGTATAGTGGTGCTGAATAATGGCATTCATTTAGGCCATCTCTCATCGGATGCTATGAAAAGCGTTATTCATATGATCCTTCGAAATCGACATTTTCCATTAGGATCAAGATTCACAGACCAAGCGGAATATAAAAATGTATCCTTGTGTAGGATGATGAACCTTCAAATTAATGGAAATCATATGCTTTTTATTTCATTGGTGCCTCTATGCCTCAGTAAACGTTGTATAGCAACAAATGAACTCCGTAATACCGTGTATAAAATATTGAAATTTATAATATCATATGATATATGAAGTATCATAATTATCTTTTTATATAATTCGTCTGTTGTTTATCTTTCTCTCTGTTTATTTCCCCGGTATCTCAGATAGAGTAAGTGCTAGAGCAAGGTTTCAAAGCTTATAGGCCCGAGGGCTACATTAGAAATTCCATCAAACACGCGGAGCATTAAGGACCCCTTCAATTAAACTGCCATCCTCTCGTACTAGATTTCGTACTTTCTCTATTACTATATTGCACAGTTTACTTACGCCAAAAAGCACATACTCGTATGAAAACAAGGTTAAAACTATGCGCACGACGGGAAAAACAAAGTATTACTTCTCAAATGTAATAAATTTCGTTTAAACAATGATCGTTTTAACGAATTATTTTATAAGATTTTCAATACAACCGCTCGGTGTTTATGACCCCTGCTACAGATGATGGGTGGTCTATAGGTTAATAATCTGGATAGAGAGATGTAAACGAGAGAAGTTTGCCATCGAATCTGCTACGATCGACGATTAAACTGTGATCTATCTTAATCATAGGTTTTTACATGTTTTACGATCAATCGTAAATTTTTTCAAGACTGATTAATGTACGATAGGAAAACAAAACCAAGGTCAAGAATGCGGAAAAAAATTGATAAAGAAAAGAACTAGAGCATCAACATAACAAACAGTTATCCTGGTTACGGCAAGGTGAAACATGTTTGCTGAAAATAATACCAGTTTTGTTGTTACCTCAAGGTTCATTTCATTGAAGCTTATATCCTTTTATAGATTTTAATATAAACTTCTTTAATAAGAAATGTCGATGTACTGTTCATACGTTATTACATCGTCATATTATATATTATGTATCTTTTTTATTATTAAAAGTTTTTTTGTAGTACGAAGTTCCATCAGATTTCGAATGAAAAAACCAGAAGCGTTTATAGATTTGGTTATTATGCTTTTGAAGTAATTTGTGCGTCGCAAGATGGAATCAAAGAACCTAGGAAGGTGGAAGTATCCACAGACTGTAATTGGAATTTAAAATGTTTTCATGGCTTAATTCCGCAGATTCTAAGCCTTTCCTAACTGAACCATACGAATCGAGCTGCGAATATCTGGTCTTAAGGTGTCAGCATAAGAGTTGAATGAGAAAAATATTTTAGAATATCGGTCTAATAATAGTTAGAATCAGGGCAAGAACGATTTCCATGCTTTCATTTCAAAAATTAAAGAACCATTGAATTAAAATTAAACGAAGCTCTCAGCGCGATTGGTGTGCATAGTTCACTTGATGACCTTTCGAAAATGCTGGGAAAGTTAGCTTGGGAAGGGCTCTCTCGTCTGGCGACTATAAATGATGAACGTTCTACAGTTTGACGGAAGAAGAGCTTACTCTTAACATCAATTATCATTTAATATCTAGTCTCTAGCAATCAGTCAACGAATATAATCGTTAATCGCTTCAAGATAACGATTGTCATAAGAAGGGTTCACCTTAACTGAGCCGGTGCGACCGCCCCGCATATATTTAAGAGATGATTAAAGCAACTGTGTTAACATTACTTTAGATTTACATAGTTGTTTTATTTAATCTGTTATGGAATTCGAGGTATCTGAGGGAGTTACTATAACTATAATTGGGAGGATATTACAGAGTAGTACTCTGTTTTATTGTAGCCTATACATCTTTGTGGATAGTTTTGAAGTTATACCAGGAAATTTTTTCATACATATTTCTCCTGCAATGAATACCTTGAATTACGAAGGACGACAAACTGATATTCTGCTCCTCTTGTCTGCCGTTTACATTTAAATCGATGTATTAACGTAGTTTAAGAATTGTCTTCTCTTATCTTGGAGGATTCCTCCAGCGTTTCGAAAGTCGAGTGAGGGGCTTCTGAAACTAAATTTACAAATAAATTAAGCTCTAATTTAAGTTAATGAAGACATTATTGCGTATTCTTTGAAATCTTGCATATCAAAATAAATAAAGTTATGGGGTATATTCACTGAATGCAGATTACCCAATTTCTTTTCATTTATTCGAATATAAAAATAGGTTTTATTCTCCTCGGATTGCCATATGGGTAACGCATTAATCTTTTGGTATAAGCGGTCCCGGGTTCAATTCCCGGTTGTGGTCCATATATATCGGTGTTGGCCGAGCATAGCGATGAATATTGTGGATAACTACCTGAATTTAGAGACACCGTGTTCGGTGAAATTCAGCCCTCAATAGACGGCGTTGAATCGATGTGCTAACCACGTGTTCCAACATTGATGACCTTTGACTATCGTGGTCCTAGTAAGCCAGAAAAATAATTTATTTTTAACAATTTTTAAGGGAAATCCATTCAGTTAAACTTCAGAAAATGAATTCAACAAGCAGATTTCGGGTAAAATCAGATGTAAAAGTATTATCCAATAACTTAAATTTCATTGAATGCTAAACACTACTAGTTGTATTGGTTAGGGTGCTAGCCTTGCAACGTCGGGATCCCGGGTTCAAATCCCGGTTAGGGCATGTTTTTTGTGATTCCAATTTGTAAAAGGTTAATTGTAAGAGTGGTCTCTTAAGACTAAAATTCTCCAAATAAAGTCGTAATTATTATTCAATTTGCTTTGGTATAAAGTAATAATAAAATGTTTCTTTAATTATTAATAACCAACGTTTAGGCTTCCAGTATTCAAAGTGATCCAACACCTTAGTTTAGATGATTTTTTTCGATTTTCTGATTATTATTACAAAAGAGCGTTCCTCCTTGAATGCGAAAACGCTTCTCAAAGTTTTGAGTCTCTTGCGATACGAGAGGCGTTTCCATCGTCTTTTTTTATATTCTCGCATTTTACCATTAAGGCAGTTTAGTGCTCTCGGGCGCAGATGGCTGTGCGATAATTAACTTCTCCACTTTCACCCGTGCAGGAACATCCCCAATAATCTGAAGGCTCTCTCCTCACACTCTTGAATTATTTTCCCCCTGTCGTTCACTGTGTCACTCAAACTTATTGTATAACCGGAGTGGGGAAGAAGTTAGAGGGACGTGCTACCACGGAGGCGGTGGATGGATCCCAGTCACCAGCACTTTCTCTTTCCCTCACGTACTCATCTCATCTCTCTTAGTGCGTCATTTGCTCTTTGCTCATTATATTCATGCCTAAATGTAAGCATCATCCTCAGAAGTTTTTATCTCGTAAGTCACTTTCAGGAAGCTTTTGTAAGTTAGGAAGATCCAATCAACATTTGCAACCTGTTTCGTTCTAAATTGGTCAAGGCAGGACGTAAACACCGGTAATGGTTTAGATTGCGCTTGAATTTAAATTAAATTTGTGAATAAAAATACCTTAAAGACGAGCCTTTCTTAGGTATAATTTATTAATTAAATAAATAAAGAGCGTCTTTGTTTTGGGAAGAAGCGTTATATAATTAAAAATAGCAAGACGTTGGAGTTTGGCCGTACATAGATGTGGCAGCGTCAGAGGGGATAACTAAAACAATATTTAGTCATAGATTTTGTTACTAAGATTTAATATTTTATGAATGTGATAACATAATATAACGTAACAATAACAAATCGTAATAACTATTTCTTAACTGTCAGACATTCGCCCGTAGTCGAGTGGGAAATCACTCCAAAACCTCCTGTGGAGAGTACATATAAAGCATGGATACTTATATATACAAACATAAACATAGATATAGAATTTCATCATAGATATATTCAGCGTATGATATAAATAAGGATTAAAATAAATTATGTAATACAGAAGCTAAATTCTGTATATGTAGCATGAAGCATAACATTAATTTATTAAATACATAGCACAAAATAAGATACTTCTATATAGTAGGACTAAGTGAAAGGAAACCATACAGTTACAAATATAGTAGATCTCACACAGATAGTGGAGAAAGGCAACCCTAGCGTCACATAAAAATTTAAATTGCTATAGATTTTGAATGAGTTTTTAAGTAGTAGTATTGTTAAAAATGTTTCGATAGCTTAGGTCATTTCGCACTTGGTCTCCCACCGGGATTCGAACCCGGGACTGCTTTCACTGAAGTCGAACGAGTTGCTCACTTGGCTATCCGGGAGCCCCATGAATTTTTAATATTTAACATTTTCCCTAATGGTTTAAAAAGTTCACCAGGTGAAGCTTGACTTTAAAATAGGTTTTTAATCACGAGTAATTACGAGCCCAACTACTAGTAATTAGGGCTACATTATAGATAGTAGCATACATTAAAAACATCTCTAATTGAGATGTCGTGGGAGGTTAGAAGTCTGCTTATAATATATGGAAGAATTTGTCAATTTATTTAACTTTGATAAAAATTACGTAGACGCTCAAGGGTCGAAACCTACTTAACCATGATTAATAATCAACCAAGTACTACTTACACCTAAGTTCGTGTCTCTAAGTACAGAAAGAATTGGAGGAATATCGTCCCTTTTCACGTAGCACTATGTTGGAGTTCCAGATTGGATTCCTCGTCACGAGAGACTTTCTCTCCTGCTTGTTTGTTTTATGCCATGCAGCGTCTTCGAATGCAAGGTCTGCATAGCTCACTGCTCACTTTTAGCGTAAAAATATGTCTGGAGATATCTTTTTCCCTCATCAATATTCTCCCTGTGTACGTTGTTGATAGCTTTTTTAACTAAAGTCGTTTTCTTTCTCCCATACCCCCTTCTGGGCAAAGGTCGTTTCTCTAGAATGACCCGGAATGACTGGGAACGGGTAAGGGCGTGTGATAAATGCAAATGCATCACGTCAACGTGAAGGAGGTCAGGAGTTCGTACATTTCCGGATTGTGCTTCGTCTCTCTTTCTTCAATTAATTTATCATCTTTTGTTCGAGGAATTCCCTGGTATTAAATAGGATTTTTTCACAAGCAAATTCAATAGTAATTTCATTATAATAAACAAGGAAGGAACTTCCATCCTAAAAAGGTCGTCTAAAATGTTTAATGGAGTAAGAATTTTTCATATATAAAAAAATATAATAAATATATTATAACTAAAGATCGCCTAGTGTCTGTTATCATCACAAATAGTTTGGTAGCCTTTATAAGAAAAAGAAAAAAAATCTCCATTCGTTTCCGTTAATTAATTTAGTTAACTAACTCTAGCTAATTCATCTAGTTAAATCTGGTTAATTTATCTAGTTTTAAGCCCGCCATACAATGCTTCGTGAGCTGATATTAAAGAAAATATCTATTATGTAGTAATTTGTATTGCCTTGAGGTATGCATTTTTACAACTGCCTCCTCAGAGAGTTCAATGTTCTGATTTTCTGAAAAGATTTCGCTGATTCATTATTCGCAAGGCCACTTTTTCAAATTGCCGTTTCTTTCAATCATGAAATTATCAATATCAGTCTTTAAAAATCTTTGAAATTTCATGTAGGCATAAATTTGCATGGTTCAAAGATTCCTGGCTTTTTAGGCAAAAAATATTTAAAGGGGGATGAATCGTAAACTCGTAATTGGAGTCCCTAATCTCGTAACTCATGCTGCGTTCGGTAACTGTTCAGTGATTTAGTGCAAGGGAAACCAATTTATGCAAAAATTTAAAAGTTAATTACTCGAGAGATTTTATCGAAACAGAAAGCAAGTCTCATTGCAAAGAGAACACATTTCTCCACTGTGCTGTACAATTCGAAACTATTCTGTGATCAAATGTTCATCGAGGACTTCATTGATTGGTAGACAATGGACAGTAGGAAAAGCTAATCACATATTTCCTTTATGAAGTGAAACCATTATTCCAGCAAATTATCTGCCTTCTTTGGGAGGAAATTAAGAAAATAGATCTTAGATATTCTTAGAACATTAAAAAACCCTTGATTTTTGCTGCACATCGTCGTCAAAACTGTATTTTTTAATGATAATTTCCGAAAAGAAACAAATATTTTCTCTATTAGGAAACATGATCCTGTTGGCATTTTTCTGCTCTCGGTTGTAACTCTACATATCATCGGAAAATCATTAGCAATGAGTATATTATAGAAATTGTGGTCAAAGAGCGTAGGGGTTGCTTGCTTCCAAACTTGCAGGTCCTGATTTCAATTTCAAATTTCTTCTGTTTCTGCTACTATTTCTTGATGTACGAATTATTTCTCATTTGTATTTTAGTACAGAATAGAGTAAAATGTGTCTTTAATTTACTTACTTTGGCCTCTGGCTTGCTTGTGACTGTGATATCATAAAAGCTGTTGGGGAATTAGTGAAACTGAAGAATGGTATTCATTTTGTCTCTATGTATCGAATGCTATGAGCATTATTCATATAGTCATGTTGCTGAATTTAATTGGACGACTTCCACTCACAGCTCTGTGAGGTAAGCAAAGGCGAATTACCTCACTCCTAATCTTGCCTAACAACCCTCATTCCCTCTCTAAAGCTACTTTTTGCTACCGGTGGAGTGCTTGATGTTCAAACCTCCGTCCGAGCTGAATACTTCGCAGACAGATATTGCGGCGTATTTTGATAAGCTAAATCGTTACTTTTGTGATACTTTGTGTCTTCTTATAAACCTAGAAAAGTTCAGAAAACTTAAATCCATCAAGAAATCAAGTATTTGCTTAGATGAATTCAATGAGTGATGCGAACTCATAATGGAGGGGAAAAATGATGCTTTATTAATGATTGTGGAACATTTCGAAATATGTTTATCATATGAGAGGGCGTGCTGGCATTTGTCAGCCGAAGATTTTAATACTCGAGTGACATTCCATGAGGAGTCGGGCGTTCCGAAGTGGCACACACGCAAATTTAAATTGGGCGAATCGAGGTCCCGAATTCGGGCAAACAGAATTAAAAAGGGAAGTTCGAGAACTCATTTAAATCGCTCCGTGCTCATATTGGCGAAAAACCGCTCCTCTTTGTCGCGTTACCTACATCGTGAGCCACCGATAACGTAATGAGCATCGGGAGGAATTTAATTTTTATTCAATAATGCCGCTCGATGGGGGAACAGGTTTTTTCCCTCGTTTCCTTAGGAATGGGGTCACGGGACCTTAATCCCCACGGCGGAGACGTTTTGTGAGCCCATTCCACCGCACCCCACCTTTCCCTTTCCTCCGCCCTTTCTTCCCTCCACTTTCATCTTCTGCTCCACCCTCGGCGAAGGGAATTTAAAAGGAAAAATGAAACTCTCCCGCAGGTTTCATTATTCGAGTAATATCATACTCACCATTGGCTGGAGAATCCAATTTTAGGCGTCTCGTTTTTGTGGAATTCCACGGCGGCGAGATTTTCTTTTTCATTTTCTCGTATTTCTTTGGTAATTTAGGTTCTCACGATGGAAAATTTACTTTCATTCGAGCGTCAATATTGGAGATGATGCGATGTTATTGTCATTTGGTGACTCCTAAAGACTCGAGCTTAGGTTACGGATGAAAATGATTCCCCTAGATACATTATTTGTCAGTAAATCCTTTTCATTCATCAGGCACGTGACAATAATAATTACGTCTTCACCGGACGATAGAGATTTTCAATCAAGTCAATAACCCTAATGATTTAAACTTTATCGATACTCACAAACAACCATACACTGATCAGGATTCAATTCCGGGACCTCGGGCTAGGCCAACAAGCAAACCTCTGCGCTACCGAGGTTTGAGTAGTAACAGACTGCGTTAATCTATCTTTAAATTTTTTTGCTGTAAGCGTAAATCCCCTCTCGTCTTATGCCTTCTCTGATATGGTTTACCCTTTCATAGCCTTCAAGAATACGCAGTAATTTCTTCATCAAAGTTGATCTGAGCAAAAGGTTGAATTTCAAAAAAGTGTATTCAAGCTGCAGATATATCCTTGTATAGTTCATTATGAGTGAATACGATGTTTGAAGGCTGAAAGAAATTCAGGATACTTCAAGTGGTACATTTCTACTAACTATAAGACTGAGTTATTTTATGCACTGAAGAGACCATAAAGATATCAAATTAAGGGAAAAAAAATTAAGTGGGTATGTAGTAATGAAGACGGCTTCTCGGAGTCCATTAGTACTGTTAGAATTTCTGTCATTAACGCTTGTAGAGGATAAGTAACTTACCGTAAGTAAGTCACGCGTGCAATTTAGAGTTGAAATCTATTGGTCTCATTTTCTCCTTAATGGAAACTTGTAGTATCAAAACGCTTGAGATATTTCTGGAAATGTTTAAACGGAACAGTGAAAGTATTTTTTTATAATTTACTTTGTGCTTTTTGAAATATTTAATGTTCGTCGGCCCATAATCTTGGATAGAGAACGAGGAGATAGGAGAAATATTTCTATAAAAAAGTTAACTTCGTAAAGAGAGTTTTCCATTTAGTCGTTAAAGTTACATTGAGAATCGAAGAATTTGTTGAGAGAATTTTTAAATACCGTGAATTCACTAATAACCATGCAGGAAAATTTCCATTTATGAGTGTGTCTCGAAAGTAGTTAATGTATTGAATTATATTGATTCAAAATTCGGGAGGTTAGGCCTCAGTGGACCTCTCTTCGATGTAACCTCGAATGCCATTTTAAAATATTTTACAACATTATTGAAAGAAGACAGCGTCGCAACACAAGGAAGAAAGACCTCACGTTATGGAAAAACCAGTTTGTGGGGCGTTAAAATAACCTACGATAACCCAATAGTATATGGGTAAAAATAGAAACAACTAAGGCAGAATCCCACTAGAAATATTTTAACATCGACCGGAGTCGGCTATTCAAAGTTGTCACTAGACCTGATATTTCTTTTTTTAACTATTCATCTGGCCGGATGGTAAATATGAATTTTTGAAACCGATTGCTATTGAAATACATCCCGGGGAACTTTGAAATCTTTATTTGTCTTCAGTTTCATGCATCTCCACTCAGTTACGACTGCATTTATCGATTTTGCTGTAAAATAAATATGAAACCCAATTCAAGAAGGAAAACACAAAACGAAATAAAATTATCAACATAGAAATTCGAAAGATACAATTGTATGGATAAAGGTCAAGAAAGAGAAACTTCACCACTTTCATGGAATAAACTGTAAAATCACAATTTTATATTACGTCTAACTAAAATGATACGCTATGATACGCTAGATATGAAACTTAATCAGTAAATATTTATATTTTCGTTTGCTTTAAATAAACTTCATAGTCAGGAAAATACGGGAGTTTTCTAGTACAGCACAGTGCTCTAAGTGCACCGAAAGTGCTTAATTTAGTAAAATAAACGAGAAAGCTGTGAGAGACGCAAAATAAAATTATTAAGTTGCTCGCAAAACCTTAATTATACAATTAAGAACTACATTCCATCCTTTTCCGTTTTCTAAATACGAACTGTCGAACTATTTCTAATTACTATCTCTAACTAGAGAACAAGTGTTTCTAATTGTTGACATAACCTCATGATGCCAACTCTGTTTCTCAATCATTTTCACTTTTAATTTAGTAATAAAGCTGTTTATTGAATATTCAGTTTATACATATACCCAAATATAGAATAAAAAAAAGAACATTTTTACATTAAAAAACATGGCATCCTTTAACCTTGTAATTTATGTCAAATTTATGCATTTTTGTATAAACTATTTATGCTAATATGTCAGAAACTGACTACCAGTAAAATATTATGGTAGAATTGACAATAAGGTCCTCCTGAGCTAGAGAGCTCATCAGGAGGTGCCTGAAAACAAAATGAGTGGTAATAAGATCACTCTTTATATATAATAAAATCACTAGAAAACAAAANATATATATATATAAAAAGTCAAAAGTATCCTTATACTTTGTCGCAGTGAAACAAAAAAAAATAATTTTTTACTACCATTGGAACATATTTCCTATTATATTATGATGCTATCCTTTTGAATCCTGTTTTGAATGAGTTTGAATGAACCTGCATCGTTTTCTCCATCCGTTTTTAGTAGTTCTCCATTATGTAGCTCTCATCATGCATTCCTTTTTTTCTAAAATTTGGGTTATACGAAAGAAGAGAGCGGATAGTCTCAATTTCGCCCAATAAATAAAGTCGCAGCTCCTACTTTTCATTCTTTTCCGGTTTCCAATATAGACTCTCGATCCCACTTACCCCAACCTCCTTTCCGTAACGTCTCCATCTCTCCGATGAAGAAGATTCTCTCCCTCATCTGCAAGTGTCCGTAACTGTTTCTAATTCGCCCTCTCCCACAGGGAGTTGCCAAACCGATTACAGAACTTGACTCAATAGTAATAAGAAGAAAGAGCATCGATCTATTCGGAGAACTTCTCTCATTTCACTCCCTTTCTTATTTCTCCATGGCGCACCTCGTTTGATGCCTATTCTGTATGAATGTCAAGGGTCGTCTTGCCTTGAAGAAAAGCTGAGTCATTTCCTTTTCGCCGAAAAAAATTAGTCACCTCAAAGGAAACAGGGTTCGAACCGATCATTTCCAGAGGATTAATATTGGGATAATGTTTAAGATTATGATTTGCGGGAATGGTATCCAAAGATTAGATTTAAATTAGAAGTAGGTCCATGGGTAAACATCGGTGGTATATGGGTGGTTTTATTGACTTAAATTAGCTTCTAGATAGGTTTACATGATGTTCCCATCACGTCAAACATGATATGACAATCACAACGTGTTATATATACTCATAAAATTGTGTAAATACATGGAATGAGCTTATGGGAGTCCAAACACACATATACCATCCTTTACCCAATAAAACACCCTAGAAACCTTACAAATAAATGTGCTTGAAATGAAGATTTTTACATTAAACATATTAGGAAGTATTTATGTATGTGTTTTCTACAAGTATACTAGCGTACTGATATGTATTCATATACTAATAACTTTTGTAATAAAAGAACCCACTACGTTAAAATGTGTCCCTATCTCTTAAACCAATCACATATTTTTCACAACTTCTCATCGAATTTTTTGTGAACGCGTAATATCAGTTTTATTTTCTCCTCAAAAACCATTATTTCTTTCCTTCTTTGCTGTATTTTTGCCTTTTTACATCTACATAAATATCCTGCAAGCCTCTCTTCGGTGTGTGGCTGGGGGATTTTTTTAGAAGGGGGTCCTTTTCATTGTCATTGTCAGTGCCTGTTTTGGCACAAACGTTTATTATATGTAATTTCGTACATGTTTTTGGAAATAAGTTGTGTTAAATGTTAACTGTAATTTTCTAGTCTCAATTCTCTCAAATGAAGCCGTTTGCATTGTATCGAATTCTTTTCATGAGACGCTGCTTAAAATGCGCTGGCTTGGTGAACAGAGCGCTCCAAGGGAAGGGTTCTGTGAATTCATTTTTACCATTCTACTCTCATTGTGATTCTATTGGTACAAGATAACCTCAACCGTCGATGAACCTTGAAAACGTAACTGTCACTAATATGATTGCAATTTAAGATCGTAGGCTTGCTTTAAGTTGGACTATAAATTTCATTGATAGAATTGGAATGAGGAAGTTTTCGACGATTCAATGAAAGGAAAAATTACTCCGATAAGTTCGAGATGTTTATCTGATGATTAATCGAATTACAAATCTTGAGTTTGTTTAGGGATTGATCTTTATCGGTTATTGTTTTGTGATTATTGCCATTACTAAGTAAACCAAGATTTGTTTTGGATTTCTTAATATTTCCGCACATGGCTCTATATTTCCGAAATCTTTCAATGCCTATTTCACTCATTTTCTGATGTTATTTGCATTTAAAAATAATTTGAAATTTACCTTTGGCAATTGATGATATTTCATCACTAAATTCTTGAGGACCTCAATTGTCAACGAATCTCTACGAGCGAAATAGTAGTAACATTTTTAAGCAGCAAATTTCTCCCTTCACGTAGTTGTGTTTATTTGATTGACAATGTTTCGAAAGGGAAGTACTGAAATATTATGAAATATTACCAAAAATTATAATTCGCATTTAAAACAGAATCAGTATAACTGTTTAGTGCAGTTGACACTCATTCTCTTATCACCTGATGAGGTTTATTCAAACAGTTTTCAAAAATATCAATTAGATATTTTCAATTTATTGGATATTTGAGTAGCTGCAACCAATGTAACCGATAACATTTTAATTATCACAATTTTGGTGTCTACATTTAATTCGTTGAAAGGTATATAAGAATAGAACATTCAGTGTAAAAATTTATTTAATATGTATCGTATATTGTTGCGTATATTTTATGTGGCAGGTATCTCGCAGACTGACTGAGTTTCCACTGACTGTAGGATTATCGTCGTGTGCAATTTTCGCGTGAAAATATATGCACTACTCACTTTTGGAGATAGTACTACTCGATTCGTGCACCCAGGTTTATGAGCGCATTCCAATTGCATAATTTGAATGCAGATGGAAAATAATTCACGCCGAACGAGTTCCATTTCGATAACATCAGGATATTCCACGTAACCCAAGAGGGCGAGGCGCAAAAACTGCCTGTGCTTAAGCGTTATTTATTCGATATAGCGTTTATCAGTTCATTGGGAAAAGGAATCGTGATAACCTCGTTAAACTTATTTACTTTTGGATACAAGTGTCTTCGATAGTTCACAAGATAGCATGATAGCGGCGTCAGACTATCATTTGGTATCTTATTACTGAATGCGTGTGTCTGAAGCAATGATAGTTATCTCAGCCCATTTCTGAACCGAAGAAAACGATGAAAAAATAGTTGGCTGAATTTTCGCGTACCTACGATATTTGCATATAAATTGACATCGAAGAAGACATTCAGGAAAAAAGAGTTTTTTTTCCTTGCGAAACATTTTCAGTTTATAATTTTCTAACCGAAAAGTCTCATAAGTTACCTGTTCTGAAATTCTTAAATATAAGATCATCATCATCTTGCAAAGACGGGTTTTCCAAGATGTCAAGGTATTCGGGGGATAGCTTGCAGATTTTTATTTAATTTCATAATTCTAGTTTATTCATGCCAAAACTCTTTTGAGTTAGTTCAATTTGATGAACATCGTTGAAAATAATCCATCGAAATGAGCCTTTATGTGCGAAATGTCCTCAGATATCGAAGCTTTTTTAACAATAATACTACTACGGAGTGATTGTCGATCTTCGGCGACAAAATCACGAACCTAAACTCGCTTGATTGTGATCCAGCAGCGAATCATGGTTTCTTTTAAATATATCGAGTAGATGAAGGGTAGCTAGAGATGCTTGCTACTTTTATAGTGATTTATTCAAGCTAACACGCTTCGGTATTGATTTTATTTATTGTTTTAACTTTTAGGTACTACTTCAGTGTACCACATTGATTTCAAAATATGGAATATCTCCAACGAAAACTTATAAACCGAACCATATTTCCTCTTAAAATCGTGAATAATGGCGCAGGGTGTTTTGCTGAAGTTCTATCCATGTAAAAGTTTTGGTTGGCACCCTTGATTCACCGTTCCCCTCATTTGCCATTAAGAGGTTCTTAGTCTCTATAACCTCTTAACTTCTTGCGCCATCATACTCCTTTATCTATTTCAAGTAATTTGTTCTTGATCTTCTTACGCTCTTTTTACTCCATACCTTTTCCTTTAAAAAGAGGATGATATTGTTGTTATTTCTAGCAATGTGTCCATCCGTCTTTTACTGTTTTTGGCCAATTAGGCCTTAACTCCTTTTATAATATATATAGCTTACTTTATCTATCTATACGCTTTCTAATGCTCTACATCCTAAAAGCCACCACCCTTGTCTTTCCATTGTAAGGATTATTGTATATTTTATGATGAGAGTCCATGTCTTAGGTTGCTTTTCATTCCAAATACAAGGATTTTTATTCCTTAAAAGCTAAGTACTAAATTCCAGGGTTAAATACCAAAATATGGTGAATGAAATTCTGAAATGGATGTTTTCGTGATGCAGAACTTTGTTTTATATCCTTTAGTAACATATGCTTCACATTTATGTGAATGGTCTTTTGAGGTATCTCATTGTTACTACGGCAAAATTTTGAAGAACTTTATACCACGAAAGAAGTTTTCTTATTGTTTTATTACAATTTATACAAATTAATAAAGGTGTGGTTTAGTGAGTTACGACTTTTGAATGAATGGTTACATTTCCGTGTCAGACAAATGGTCGGTAAGCAACAACGTGAGGTATATCTGCGTGATTTTAAGTGCCCTTGCGAAGGGAAGTAAAGGTGAATTCCTAGCGTCATAAGGGTGCGCAGAGTGTAGGGGTTGAGGAATGTGGAGGGCGCGCGCCAGGGATAAGTCAAGTAAATCGAATCGTAAATGCGGAAGTTGAAACCTCTCCTAAAGTAACACCCCTATTTCCAACTTCGTGGAAAGGATAGACTTGTCTTGGATGAAGAAAGATGAACGTAATATACGTCTTTAGTCCGCTAGTCTTGTAGTGCAAGAGAACCCCCAGAGAATTTACCCTAGAGGATTAGGGAAACGAAATACATATCTCGCTCATCTTCCCACCTGCGGGGCCCCTTCGGGAGGGGCCCCAACGCCGCCACTCTCACATCACTGCAACTACCCCTCTCTGTTCTGTCTTGCATCCTATTTCCTCACCCCCACTTCCCTCTCATTCCACAATTTGACTTTTCTCCTCTTGGTCTCCACCCGATCGCTTCGATTGCATGGATGATCGAAAGTCACTTGCGCGTATAAATCGATCGACTACCCTTCCAATCGAATTGCACCTTGGAGGCGCGACGTTGCCGGGCTTAGCGTCGTAATTGCACCACGTAGAGGAAATCAAAGATACATTGGTGAAGCATGATATCCTTTCAAATTTCATTATTAATAGCAAAGTCCGCGCACTGTCGCGTAATTTATATAATTTAGTGGAATCTTAGAAAATCATCAGTAAATAATTACGTTGCTATCAATTAAAGTTTTGTTACTACAATTGTTTAGTGACGCTTAAGTTCTCCCGATTCTCACAAATCAAAATTTAATCAATTTACCGTCTTTCTTGGAAAATGTCGCGCATTTACCAAAGGGCGTGGGTTTGATATTATCCTGTGATAATGGCATGGTGGGCTTCTAATATCAGTATAATTTGCTTACAATGAAGCGCTGCGAAATTTAACTTTCCTGGCACAACTGTGGGATAAAAAAAATATATTTTACATCCTATATATTTATAAGATTCTTATATATATTCTTAAGATTACTATATGTTTCTGAATTCCAATTCCTGTTCTTCGCCTACCAACGTGCATCGTTATTTTTTTTACAAGTATAGAAGTGCGACCGAGGGCTGAGTGACGCATTATTATTGAAAATCTCTCGCAGTAAAACACAAACTGATAAATTTGTTAAAAGTTGAAGGATAGTTCGGACAAGAAACGTTCAATACAAGCATCTGACAATGGAAGGAAGCTTTCAAAGACTCTAGGGGATCAGAAGTTTTGCATTGGAAAACCCATTGAAACTATTCGGGAGTGGGTCTATCTGCAACCCGAATAATTTTTCTGCAAGAAATGTTTAAGCCAAAGGTTATAGTGCTTCAAAAAGGAGAACATCTTTATATGAAAATCAATTTATAATTCTCTTTTTTATGCAACTGATTGAATAAATAATCAACTAGACAATAATCTTACCCTCTGCACGAGACAGGGTAACCCCAAATAACCCCAACATAATACCTGTGTATTGAGAGTTCATGAAACTGTAGCAGCGAAGAGAAGAAAAGAAGCAACAGACAGACCAAGTAGTGAAGTCCTTTGAAGAAAAACTGAAGAATCTGTGGAAAATATTTGTAAAAGAAGGAGAAAATTTAATCGGGCGCCAACTAAGGCACTATTTTTTCCTGAAAACAGTGTTAGAAGGAGTAGTGGGTATAATACAATTAGTAGCATCCTTTTAAAACATTGGCAATCAAAAATATTACTACGTGGCAAGGAAAATTTGGTGCCAAAAAATCTCAGGAAGGAATAAGAAGTGTGTCAACAGTTTCCTTCCTTTACGTCAAAAGATTAACTGAAACTGCTGCTGATATTTTAAATATTTAAAAATATTTTCAAACGACTTATAAAAATTAAAATTTATAATTATTGTTTCAAATTTAATTGCAACGTGTACAGATTCATTTTTACATGATTTAGATGGTTAAGAAGTGTTTTTACCTTCATGTTTTCGAGGGTGATGTCTCCCTTCTAAGTTATTTTCCACGACTTGGTTTATTCTTCCTTGATCTTCAATTTTGGAGATTTTTTCTTAAAAACCATGCCCTTTTAATATTTATATGTTGAACCACAAGAGACTGTTAATGGTTACAGCTAGGAGTCACAAGGAAAAGATGCGATCGATAGAATAGGATTCGCTACAAGTCAATCCTAGGATCTACAGTGGTTTAGATATAATTTCTCGTACTTTCGTTTAGATATAATCCTCGTAATTTAATCATCTTTTAACTTGCTGTAAATTGTTTTTATCCGAGATTTCATCCTAAGCTAATGAAAGAGGAGATAAACATCTTTCTTGCGATGCATACGACCGCTTCCCTCACAAATATTGTGGTTCGCGCAGCGTCTTATTCCACCTTTTCCTGGAACAGGTCGAGTGGATGATTCCTCATCCGTGTCCGCGAATCTCTAGATCTTGCAACCGTGCGCACGTGACCGCGCGGCGATTCCCACTCACTCATTGGTCACAAGCCGCACTGATCCCCTTCATTTTTACAGTGTCATCTATAAGAGTCGTTTAGTGGCTATTTGAACACATTAAGTCGTACTTAAATTCCTCAGATGGGAGAATAATAGTACATTTCGATGGAAGTTGTCTTCTTCTAAGAATGAGGCCCGTCTCGGCTGCAATCTGTTCGGAAAGGAAGTGTTGAAGTCGCCCAACGTTCGCAGCTTCCCTGTCATTAACCCGTGTCCTTCGTTCCACCTGATCGCCCTTCGCTCGCTCTCTTGCATTCCTGCGCCGCTAACACTCCTTGGAGGAAACATTTATTCAATTCTTGATTCTCCGACTGGCATTGGCTTCACGAAATCAAGTTTCCTGAAGATTAAAACGGGAAACCAAGGACCGGTTGCCTTTGATTCCCTTTGATTAATTAGTGAAATTATTTGTTAGTGTTATTCAGTTGCAACTACGTTAAATGGAGTTACTGTTAGTTTTTCCTGACACTCGACATTTATAAAAACTCCATTGCCACCATGCACGTTAAATCATTACCGTCTGATAGAAATCGTGAAGGCCCTCTTACGGGCTTTTGATTTGTCCTAAAATGGAACCCTTTTTCTGTATAGCTATTTTCTCTTTCTCTCATCGACCGTAGACCATTTTCATGGGTTTCCACCTTGGAGTTACTTAAATAATTAACGTTATGTTGACAGACTGTTAATTCTCGCCATTAGTCAAGCATACATCTTTTCTAGATAATCGAAGAAAATAAAAATTCACAATTACTTATTTCCACCGTATATTGAAAACACGACCGGTTTCAGCCAAGCATTGGCAATTCCTGATGGTCGCCATTCCTGGGCCGAAACCGGTCGTGTTTTCAATATACGGTGGAAATAAGTAATTGTGAATTTTTATTTTCTTCGATTATCTGTTATGGATTTCCACCCAGTAAAGCCTTCAACAATTGATTATATCTTCTTTTCTTTTCTTTTCCTGAAATCTTAACGCGAGTTAAATTGTTAATGAGTTAATCACATAACACATAGGTGAATGAATAAACATTATTATTAACATATTTATTTCATTTCAGAAAATAAATTCTGACATACTTGTCAGAATAATGCATACAAATACAGAAAACAAAAAACACGCGAAATTAGGCACCCCTGAAGAAATTCTATTGTTGGGGTTGCATCGTTTGGATAAAAAAGGGACGTGTTTTTTAGTATATATCAAAAAAGATTATCATGAAATACACTTATAAGATTACTTAATTGTGTTTAGTTGAGTTAAATTGAGGGTACACAATCGTTATATTAGTTTCTTGCGGTTCTTCAACCAATCCTGTTCCCAGGTAATCGCTTACTTCCCCCAAAGTTCCTAACTTTAACACTAACCATTACTTTCTTCTATAATATAATCTACAAAAACCGCTTGGCAACGTCGCTTTACTTAAATTATGTAGTATCTAAAATATGGCTACATTCAAAATTTTCGGATAATAGAAAATTTTTGAATAACGTTGTGAATACGACTGTGTAATCAAATTTTCCTAAGACCAAAACTCTAGGACTAGATACATTTTAAGCTTTTACGCCGATTAATTACAATATAATACATATTCGGAATAAATCATCAGACTGAGACCGCTTTCATGCAACGCTGTATGAAATTACGTAGCCGTAAGCTGTACCGTTTCTTTGAAATTGAATTTTATACATCGCGGAAAAGCCACGACTCGCAAAAAGTGCCGTTTTTTGGGTTGGTTTAAATTATTTTTCACGGTTAATTTATTTCTTTGTATGCGTCAGCAAAAATACCATAAAAATAATATAAAATCATCTTTAGTGTGATGCAAAAATTGTTCATATGAGTTACGTATTAAGCTAGCAATAAATTAACAAAGTCCAGGGACATATTTAAAGAATCCGATAGTAGGTCTTCCTCTATAATTCTTTTCCTTCACCATTCCTTCTTGTTCTATCTTCAAGAGTCTCGTGCATACGTTAGTGCGATTAAATTTTAGTATAGTTTCATCGATGTTTTCTGGAGAGTCGTCTTTTCAAATTCTCTTCGAAGGACTTCCTCATTGACTATCTTGTCCGTCCATTTTATTTTCGTCAGTCTTTTGTGGCAACGCATCTGCACTGCTTCTAATCTTCCCCATACTAATATACAGATACAAGAATAGCTAAAATGTGCGAAGGGAAAACGTACTTAGTACAAGGAACTTATCAAAACAAAACCAAAAATTAAAATTAGATGATTCTATTAGTATTGTTAAAAGTACTTTGACAGCTGAGTTAATTTCGCACATATAGGCCTACCGGGGATCACTTTTACCAAAGGGAAACGCATTACCCACTGGGATATTCTAGAACCAGTCATATATGGATATGTAGAATCTAAACACTGCAGTCACTCGCAAAAAATCATCAAATCGCTCACTCACTAAAGATATACAAAAGATTAACTAAAATATAGGAACTCATTGTTTATTTCATAGAGTGAATAGCAATAGTAAATAGAGCAAGGAAGACTGAGCTTGGAATGTCCATGCGAGATTAGGAGCCAATGAGTCCCCAACTTGTTTCATGCTGGCTCAGCACTGAAAAAAATACCGGTCTCTCACTTGTTTTTATTGTTAATACAGAATACTCATTGACTTGTCGTGAAACAGCAGTGGTTTGAGAGACACCGGTTTATAAGGATAGCAGTATCACCTCGTGACACACATGTTACATGAACTCATCTTTAGTTAGCCGTTTGAGAATATCGAAAATTTCCACCCCTTCTTTTACCATGGCTCCTTTGAGTCGGAAATATGTTAATGATGTCGATATAGTGTCGCTCATCTCTGATTTGAGGACAGTTTTAGAGGTGACTGATTTTCAAAAGCATTTTCACTGAGTTCATCCGTTCGAATTATGCTCTTCGTGAGAATCAATGCGAAAATAGTGAGATTCAAAACATCCTGTTCGTAATCTGTTGGAGTCTCAATTGGAGTAATTTCCTAGTTAAATGGAAAATTTCCGAGGCTCGGTGTCTAGAGAGTGCCACTCAAGAAGATCGGATCCGCTTGACTTCATGCTGTTGCATTATGAAGTGTGTACTGTATACCGAGGTGAAGTATATACCGAGGTTGCCACCTGACTGTTGGTGCATTTGTGATGCGATTCATTTTAACATTGTTATCAGTAGCGGAAATACTCATCATTGCTCTGTTAAAAACTATTTTTTATGATATGTGTTTCAAGGCCAAAGTACTGCCCCCAAATATTATCATTTTAAAGAAGAATAGTTAAAATATGCGAAGGGAAAATGTACTTAGTACAAGGAACTTACCAAAACAAAACAAAAAATTAAACTTAGATGAATCTTACCGGGTGTATAATTGTATATTTAAATTTCTTCTTCTTTCACTTAATTTCACTTCTTAAATGTTTTCTTAGTTAGAAAATAAATTAATTTTTTTTGACATAGCCATCACATTATCTCTGAATCGAATAAAATTAAGGGATGATTAGATGCGTTGATTGACATTTTGTGTTAGTTTGGATAGGAGATAGTAATTAAAAACTACTCGGAAGGAAACATAGTTACGAATACCACTGGGATATTATAATCCTTAAGAAATAGAATCTGAAGAGAAATGTTGCGAAATTTTGCAACATTCTAGTATGCAATAATTAACGTAAATGATATCCATTATCCTATACAGGATTATGAGAGCAGTAACGCGAAGTTTCAAAATCCGGGCTCTTAATCAATGATTCTTAGGCCGGCTTTTATTTATCACAGTCACCTATATTTTCAATAGATACCCTTGCTCTTGAAAAACAATTTAATGTTGTATTTAGCGACTATTTTTGAAAAGTACTTCAGCATGTTTCAGGCAAGGATACCTTTTTTGAATGAGGGGTGGTTTTTATTGCTTTAAACTATTATCAAGATTATATTTAAGAGGGAAATGTTTAATTCATTCCGCGTGGTGGTAGACTTATGGCAGAGGTGAAGGCTGTTAGCAGTGCCCTCCAGAATCATAAGTCGCATTTATCTTAGTTCCAACAATGTGGGTAAGTGGGGAAGGACTCTCTTGGCAACACCTGTACTGATTAATGATCTCTACAAGCCACGTATTTGCAGTCACGATTTTTCACCATCTGGTATCCAGTGAATTGTTCCTTTTAAAAGTAAATAACCTCTTAAAGGTTTTCCAGTTTTATACGATCCCTTAATTTTATCATCTGTTAATTTAGTTAATTTTACCCCTTTGAAATCTTTAACAAATTCATCCACATAAGTCAAAGAATCATTGCTGATATTTTGCATTTTGTTCTTAATTAAATCGTAATCAGAGGCTCATACTCTAACATCTTTCCATTATTCTGTTTGGCAAATTTACGGTACGTTCTTATGAAAATATGAACGCCGTAATTTTGCTATAAACGGATTATTATACTATTACTTTTGGTTTTTCCGACTGCTAACACTGTAGCCATCTTATTTCTGCAGTGTTTTTGCTTTCTGTGGCCATTATTATTATTACTAGCCATTACTATTATACTAGTACCCTGTCAAGAATGAGTGATCTTAATTTAACTTTTAAAAAAAGCTCTAGTATTAGTTATATCTGTTGTTAGGTACATACATCTGATCATCGTAAGTGGCTCAAATTATACATTTTTAATAATATAACACATTTCTTACTAAAAATATCAATACAATTTTATTCACTAGATGATTGATGGTTGATAAATTTCGAACAAAATTCGCAATACGCAAAAAAATGAAGGAATATTTTTCTAATTATGGATATTAAATCAAGGAAACCTTTAGAAACGCTGCCTATTGGTTCGTCTCCCGAAAATTTTTCCTTTCCTTTTCTCTCCCTGCACGAATATATTTCATTTTTTCTCGCCTCCTTGATCTTGAAAAAGTAACATGAATCTGTGCTTTGGAAAATCGGGCTGATTAAGAAACTCTCCTATATGGTCGTGACTTTGTCCCTGAGATTTCTTTACCGTGACTCGGAATTCTGAAATCAGACGAAATTGCCTCCTCAGAATAGCTATTATCTTCTTATCATTTATTTCGTATGGGCATAAATTCCTGATCGGAGTTACTGATATAATTCGAAAATACAAGAGATTCTACAACCGCCATCGTCTTCAAGGGCAAGCGTAGTTTATAACCACAAAATTTCTGCTTATCATAACAAAATTATCGCAATTTCGAGTATAAAACAATATTTCAGGACCAGATTAAATGTTTTAATTTAATTTATGTTATTTTGGTAATTTTCTCCATTTCGTTATACCATTGTCTTTAATTCAGTGTTGTAAAAGAAGTGAGGACTGCAAACGTTGGAAAAGAGCTTCACATGCATTTTTATGGGATAATTTTCGAGAAGTCTTGAGTCGAACTCAGGGAATTGTAAAAGTTACGATGGATTTTGATAGTCAATTAGACCCGCTTATAAATCACAGAGCTTTACATATACATTCGTAGATACATTTATCTGATCAGAAAAAGCAGGAAGCTATTTTTAAATAATTTTCATTAGGTATCTTCGGTTGAAAAATGTAAATACAAGATGGTGATTATAAAAGTAGATTATTTTCCTCCTTTCTCACAGTATGCGTTCTCTTTGAAAATGTGAATACTCTTCATCAAGTCATACGTCCTCCTACTGTTTTACTTACGAGTAGTATTTATTTTTACCAATTTATAATTATTATTAAATATAGCAAAGTATATATTTTCTTAAGTTGGCCTCGATCGAATCTTTACGCCTCGAGCCTCTGACTACCTAAATTCTCCCCTGAGGATGGACTAATCCACGGCATCAAAGGAACCTGTTGCCCCTGAATAAACTTAAACCCGTCCCCACCTCCCCTCCGATCACAAATCCTCCTCGCTTTAGTTTCTTCCATCGGCAACTCATTCTTAGCGCAGCCTCTTCTCCACTCCCTTGTCCGTTCCTTCAATTAATTCCGGATCGCATTCTATCTCCCACCGAACCCCACCCTTCTTCCCAAGAGTCACTGACGCCTTCGCCGCCAGGCTCGAAGGGGCGTAGTCGGTGACGTCACTTGCCTCAGAAGGGTGGCTATCAGGGGTGTGGAGTGTCTTAAGAAAGACGGTGAAACAGTGGAAATTGAGGGTGAGAGAAAGAGAGTTATGGAGAAAGGTGGGAGAGGCGTTCTCAGGTACCAACTGAGGGGAATTGTCCGGTTAAATGATCATAAGTGCACATTTTTCATCTTCAAAATTACGTCATTCTTACGTCAAAACATGGATACACGTCATCACTATTTTTGTTCGATGTTACACTATTTTTCACATTCAAACATTTGCTTTGCTATAGTTAATTACTTTCTTATTCATCCGCTGTAAGTAACTTAAGCAATAGTGAATTAGTTTCACACGCAGAAATAGTGTATTATGTACTTCTGCAAATAATATGGTACCCACTATAAAATTTGTATACATTATAAAACTATACGACGTAACATGAGACTACAGTTTTAAAAAAGATACCATGGCATTTATCTAAATTTTTTCTCATTTTGTATTTTAATTGTCTATTTTCTATGCATTTTGAATTTATTAAATATGATTTCATTATTTCTATTTCTATTAGGTTTTTCTTTTGTACTGTGTGTTAGCGGTTTTTTGATCCACCTTCTCCTAGAGTGTATTTCCTGATTATAATCCATTATTATAATTTTCCCTTTTTCTTAATTAACTCGGATTCAAAAAAAATAGTATATGGACACATCAGAGGTATTTTATTATAGATTTTTTAGTAGAATTTACAATGACGTTCTACCACTAATCTATTATTTTGTAAGTTTTGTAAAATGTTTCTCCATCATACAGGCTTAAGTGGACTAGAGACTCACCCTCATATTTTCCCTAAATGAAATGTCGTCTAATCTTATATTATTATTTACTATGAAGAATTAACTTGATTAACTCGAGAAATAGAATGTACTAAACGCTTGGTTTCAGACATTTCGCATGGTCCAACATAATTACGTTAAAAACGAAAGCAAGATGCATATTTGTAAGTACATCGTAAGATACCGATTTTAAATGTAGTTGATCTCATTGGTCGATTAGATATCATATCTACGCTCATTTTCCTCAGAGGCGTTCAGATGCAATGCGAAACACATGACAGCCACCTTTTTCTTCTTCCTCAATGTTCATTCTGAATCTAAGGCTTGGTATTTAATACGATAAGATAATACATTACGAAAACTAGTAATAAAAATGCCTGCACCTTTTTTATTACTTTTATGATTACGATTTAAGACTTCATCCGAACTTGGTAAAGGACTTGTAATGTGGACCAGCGTCCTTTATCGTCGGTTCTCAGATTAATTATCACAATATCTTAATTTTCTCACGAATTACATTGGATAAGTCTCAAAAATAATAATTTTAAACAGTGATATTTTGGTTGCTTTACCGGATGTTTCTCTCAAACTTTTCATGTGAAATCTCCTTGGGTATCAGTGACTTGAATAGTATATGTACCCACCAGCTGATTTCGGCAAATACCAGTTTATTTCGTATCAGAAATAGCAGCCAAATTATTATAAGATTGAATAGTTTTCAGAAGTACTTTTTTTATCAATCTATGATATTTTTAAAGAATTTGGCGTCTCCGGTTTTGAGAGGTTTAAAGCTCCGATTGCTGCGGAAGAAAGGCTTAATATTTTGGAGATGTTCATGATATACCTTGCTTAATTTCATCTTACTAATTTCATTATGTAGGCTTGATTGAAGTTTCATTCTACTATGAGATGCTACGGGACGAAAGTCCGCATTGTGCTTTCTTTTTTCTTTGAAATCAGCTCCTCAGCTCTAGTCTTTCTTTCAGCCGATTTTTCACCCCTTCAAACGGTCACTTTATTCCATCAATCTGGTCAACTTCCTGGTTCTCCAAGTCACGATTCGACTGAAAAGTCGAGTGCGGTTTTTTAGGCTGTGTTCGCACAAATAAAAGCATTTCAATGTTATGGGGTGATAGTTTTGGCCCATTCGGGACTTTTTCTCGCGTTTTCTCCCGCCATTAGGGAATTTAATTCGAGCTCAACCTCTTGAGGCAATTCTTTCGTAACTCTGAGCTAAATCGCTGAATTTTATCGATGTTATTCAATCAGAAATAAGAGCCGATGAATACAGAAGATACAGCTTCTTCTCTATCATCAAATTCACTGACATTAATACAAGTTTGTTTATATAACATGAACGATCTATACTTAACAGGGAATAATTCCGCCAAAATATCTTTACGAACAATTATCCTGAATTTTGATGATGAATAGCTCCTCTTCGTATTCGTAGTTGATAGTATTTTCTAGTGGGGTAAAATTTCAGCAGTAAATTATTCGTAGTTGATAGTATTTCAGTCCTACGTATTGCGTTTAAAGGCGCATTTGAGCTTATCATATTTCGATTATATCTTAAATAGTGACAGTGATTATCTTCATGAAGTGCCCTGTGCAAAAGATGTATAATTTCAGTTGCATTGCTTTTGGAGGCACGAAAATTTGCGTTCCTGAGACGATTCAACGAAAATGGAGTTCTTAAATATTGTGCACTGCTGATAAAGATTTGACTGAAAGAATCTGCTGGGAGCGGTAAACTACGCTAACTTAACCTTGCAATATTTAATCTCGAGAGCAGTAATTGAGTGTCTTTATTTGACAGTGCCATACCCTACTGAAGTGAACTTCTCTCGAAAACAACATTTTTTTATCGGTACTGACTGTAAGGATATCAGGTATTAAGAGATCCAACGCCAATTATAAAAATGAAAAAAGTTTATGAGGGGATAATTCACTGTGAGTAGTCTTCCATTTCGCAACTTGGGTACTGAAAGTTATCGTTGAAGAAGCTTTCATGTGAGTGGCGAAATTCCGCCAAGTGAAGGGACTCTAATTTCGTGGCCTAAATGTCTCTAATGATGTAATTAGACTGTTTCGTTTCGTATCAAGCGCAAACGAAACTTGACGCAACCCGATATCGTCCATGAAAATGCCATCCATTTCGGAAAGTTGACTTATTTCATACGGTCCACCCAAAGAGAAACTCAAAAATAGTTGCTGTTAACATTGGTATAACAGAAATTTCTCGTTTTTCTTCTTTTCTTTCTAGTTTGCAGCTCCAATCGGTTTCGAAAGAGTACCTCAAGGCACGCTTTTAGCTCCTCCCTTTTTTTAAGTCGCACCGCGCCCCTTTATGCCTCCCCCATTTTGCTTTGCGCCTCTTTGATTGAGTATCCAGTTGTAATCATCTCCATCCCTTATATCACTCTCTCGCCTATTCTAGAAATTCTCTCCGTTAGTTCTCTGGGTGGGACCGATAGCTGGCGAGCGAAAGTTTCTTTTTAAACCTTTGCCTCCATTTCTCGCAAAGTATGCAAGGCGGCAGTTATATTTTTTTGGCTCGACACGGTTTTTGTCATATCCTTTCCTGATATACACCCGCGGTTTTGAGTTTTTGTTTTCCGATGTGCTTGAATATTCCAGAGGTTTTCTATATTATAAGGGCCATAGCTTTATTTCAAGTTCGAACAGTTTGGCAACAAATGGTTTTATTTCTTTCGTATCCACGGTAAAATAAAAACATTCAGACATCGCCTTTTGTAGGGATGTATCTTTTGCTTTATTATCTTCGTTAAATTCAGTTGTCCCAGGTTTAAGCCTATACGTTTTTTATCAATTAATTACTGTAGTTATCATTCGGAACGCGTGGATCCCATCTTTTACTACAGCAGAGGAATCTTAAGATATATCCACGGATCTTCTTTTTTTGATTTGAACGTAATGTTCTGCGTGAATTAAAACGTGGATTTCTTTTGATATTTTTCTTGCTTCCTTGGTTGTTCGCTTTGCAATGTGGTCAAAGGAAATTTTGAAATTTATTCTTTTAATTTCATAAAGAGCAATCGTATATGGTTTACTCCTTATTTTATTTTTTTTACTGCGCAAACCGTTTTGTTCGAAACTGTCTAGTAAATATTTCATGTATCGTTATTGATGAGGAATTAATATTTCATCGATATCGATCCAGATTTACCACCAGATTTGATAGATGGGATAAATTATCATCTAATTCAAGGAGGATTATAAAGATTTTCGGTTGGATGAATTGCAATGCAGTATGAGGAAGAAGCCCGCTAAGCAATGTTTTAGACAGTTTCAGCGCTACGGTTTGAATGATCCAGGAAATCAACGGTTGTAGAGCTCTTTGTAAGGACTCAGATATTTAGAAAGGTACTATTTATTTATGTTGAATACATTTTGGAATCAAGATGAATATTTTAGATAACTCATTACTTACCGGCTATGAATGAAGGCGATGCATTTAGTGAGATATTCTATAGGAATCATGCACCGCAAATCAAGTATACCTTATTTGAAGTGATTCGCAATGGTGATGGTCTGGAGTGATCTTTCAATAAATCACACTTTTTTCATAATTTTTATAAATCATATTTTATCTTTATTTATTTAAAACACATCAAACAATCGTATTTTATAATTATTTTTAGTTTTTATTTTTCTTTACAATACCTAAGTTGCCTACTTTTTATTTTCAATCCTCCTCATTTCATCTGTAAATAGTATATTACAATGGACATTTGTTGGTCTTCAAGAACCAGAAACATCACAGAATACATTTTTAAATACAAGAGGCATCCCCTAAAGCTATGAACAAAGTCACGGCATTCTTATCGTTTGGAACATACGTTTTACTCTCCGATGTAGGGGAATCGTCGGAAATATAGGTGGCTGTTTCTTCTTACTGTCATCATTTTGGCGATTGAAAAACCAATATTTGGTTTCACATTCTCAGGGGCATTCAGATGGACAAGTGAACGCGTAGACTTAATCGCCAAAATTGTCAAAACATGTGTACATCGCCGATTTAGAAAAACCTGATGCGGAATTTTCTCGGATAATTTTTAGTAGGCAATGAAATTTTACCGATTACTTTTGAAATTTCACATATATAAAGTTGTCAAAGGAAAAGGTAGATCTGAAAGAAGTAATCCAATCAGATTCACTTCGATTTTTTATCACATTTTCGCATTTTTACGGTATCTCGGTACACCCTTGAATTCCGCGTGAATTTCCTCCAAACTTCGAAATTTCTCCTCCTATAATTTATGAGAGGAGAACTCTGCTGCAATTCAAGTTGCACCATCCCTCTCCTCCCTCTCTCTCCCGTTTTTTAATTATTCGTATTTTTATGTTAATATTATTATAATTATTATTACTAATAATCATCGCGCCGGACTCTTACTCGGCGCTCTGAAAACGAGATTTGACCAGTCTTTTTCTTTGTTAAGCTATTCAGAACAAAAATATTTAAAAAAAAGATCACTCCTTAAAAAAAATTACATGTGCTTCAATCTCATCTTCTCGTTGAAAAAAATATAAACCACCTGATTATCAGGTGCTGTCCACCTTTGCCTTTAAACCTTTTTACATTCTAAGTTGATTCAGACCCAAGTGTTTGATCTAGAAAAAATACAAGATAGGGGTCGCGGAGTTTTTTCTTTTGCAAAAAAACGCTCCGCTTCTCTCGAAGTCACATCCCATAATACACTCGTCTTTCTCCAATCATTACGTCACAGGTGTTGAGTGTGTAATCGTCTTTGCACGGGAAGCGCTTCCTACTGGTCGGAAGCGCACCAAGTCAAGTAGAAAATAGTTCGTATCGGGACCAATTTCTTCCGTCAAATGGGTCACATTTAATACGCGCAGCTTTCATACTCCTTTTTACATATTTCAGATAAGAACCCTTGCACCTCCTTTTAATTTTCAATCTCTCCACCCTTCTCACGCTCTCTCTCCGTCGGCACTACTTCCTCTCTAGAAGAAACCGTCTCCGGTGGGATCGTTGACCCATGGGTAGTTGTTGGGGCACCTCACGCATGTCTGAAGGTTGATCGTCTCGCCGGGGATTTCCTTGGAGGTCAGCTTGCAGCTATGCGGCACCCAGCAAGCTGGTGGTGAGGTGGGGTCTACTGAGCACTTCTCCCTCCATGGCTCGAAGTTCTTGGCCTCCGAGACGGTCCTGGGGTTCTGGATCCACTGGATGACCTGAGGGCCGAAGGTAAAAATCTTAGATGCGTACATTCTTTCCTTGCATTCAATTTCTCCAATAATTACAATGTTCGGATCGGATTTGATCGGATATAGAAATCAATTTAGAATACCGAAGCTTATTTTTTCTGTGTCTAATGTTTCGAAGTTCTGGTCAGTAGATAAATTAAAGGTTTTCTACGTTGTACTGGAAGGAGGTGGACTTGACGTGGCTGTAAACAATACTAAACTAAAGAAAAAAAACTCTTGGTAACAAGAAACAGCAAATTTAGCGTACATCGAAGGTATTGTACCTTCACTTCTTTAATTGCTTTCCACCTTAACTGGACACCTTGATCTACCTAATACAACTACGCGTACAGTTCATTCTTAAGTTTGTTGACCGAAGAAGAAAAACCATATTAATATGTTATGGTAGTTCAAATAGAGGCCATTTCGCACGGAACTGTTATCAACTTAAGCTGCTATTACTTCTAGTGTTCGTTTAGTTAAATGCGTTGAAAATTGGATCTTCAAATCCATCATTGTACTTGCTGGTATCTGAGACAACTCGGGTTTATGCAGAATGGAATTTGTTACGATTCTTGATCGCATCTGGTACACGCTAAGCAAGTATTCCATTCCGGGAAGGAGACGTTTCTAAAATTCGTGCATGTACCTTCAGGTTAACGCATGCTCTGCTACTGGGTGTAAGAGCCGCCTGAAGAGAATTGGAATTCAACCGAGGGTAACTGTCGTGCTTATTAGCCAACGTCTTACTATATGAGGGATCCAGTAACGCAATAAATCTGTCACATTGAATTTCTCGTTAGATATAAATAGGAAGACTTCTTTTTCGTTCCCTTAAAAAGAATCCCAGCTTAAGGTCATATTATGTCAGTTATGGCAGGAGAAATTGAGGATCTTCAGCGGAGCGGTTGTTACTATCCTCACGTTCGTAACCTTGACTAGGAACTGCGCTGACGGGAAGAGCTGTCACTTCACGAGCGATCTAAAATTGGACTTTCTTCCATTCCGAGCGTGGGAGTGAAAACTGTTACTCGTTTCGATGGCCTTTGCAGAGAGCGGGAAAATTGCCACCGAGCGACCCGACAACTGGCCGTAGAAGTACCCAGGTGAAAGTTGGATGGAGGACGGCTGTGAGCGCCAAGTTCTTTCCGAAGCTTTGCATATCGATCGTGTTTCAAACCTCCGCTACGAATACAAGGGATGAATAAGTAGTTAAACCTATAATGATTTCTTCACAGCATAATATTTCTCGATTAAAAGTCTTGCAAAAAGTGAATATTGTTACTATTGAGTATGATATCAGAATCGAGAAATGAGTGTGTGTGTGTATTTATACCGATGAAGAAGCTCTGATTTGGGATTGACATTATGCAAGAAGCTATCCATTAAGGCGAATGTATTATAATGGGCATTTTAACTTCAAATATATTGAATAACTTTGAATATTTCTTATTTTTATTGCTTGACGTAAGGAATGGTTTCTCCATAATTTTACAAAGGAGAAACTTGCGTAAGTATGATTGAATCATCAGCACTGCCACCTGGCTAAAAGGCCAAATTGCAGTGAAGATGAAAATAAATAAATAAATGAAGCGTATTCAACAACTATTTAAAGATAATAATGCCTTAGTTTTTGCGATTAAGGCTTGAGAATAATTTTTTCACTCATATTCGCCGTTAGGAGACCGCAAAACATGAAGCTCATGGTTACTTGCAAACCGATCTCCGTTTTTTTAAATGTATGATTTGTGTCTAGCGGGAAGATATGCCAAAAAATCCCGAAAACGAAAGGTGATCAGAATGTTACACCGTAACCGCTCGTTACTATAAGAGAGCCCGCAAATATATCCGCAAATGGAATCCGCAAAATATGTTGGCAGCCGATTTAGGGATTCAGAAAACTTCATTAATTATTTGTATAATCTACAGTCATAGGTCGCTACAGTGCTTATTTGAAATTTAAAACATTTTTAATTTCTTGAAGCATATTTTCAAATGTAACCATTTCTACTTACTGCCTTAATTATTCATGTGTGTCACCCACGAGGCGATTTTCTTTTCGTCAAAACTCCGGAAACTAGGTCAGGAAGCATCGACACATGGATGTGCGTTAGTTTCGAAAGAATAATTAGGAATTAAAATCTGACGCCGACTTGTTTGACATGTCACCGTAGGAATTAGCGGCGGTCTTTTCTCTTGCGAAACGCAGACCTGGTCACTAGAGCACTGGTTTTTGGAATCATTGCCTGCTTTCTCAACGTCCTTGAGTAAGTTGGGCTCAGAGAACGGGATATTGGTGGCCCTTAGAGCCAGACTTCGAAGGTCGTCAGGTTGCCTGGGGACCGTTATTTGGCCAATGATACGCTCCCATCACGTAGATAAAGGTCATACTTGGACCATAGGTCGGAGCTACACGTTTAGAGCCGTATTGGGAAAATCATTAAGGTCAATCCAGGTTGACCTTTTCGTTCTCCGGCCATTATTTCGAGTGTCACGCTAATCTTTAATTATCATTACTCCAATCAGTGTTTTTCCATGTTAGATCGACTCAATGAATAGCTACTGGTGGACGAAAAGCTGTCTGATCACAAGGATGGTGGGCAAAATATTTACGAGTATGGTTATGAAAATTGTCAGTGCTACACTGGTAAAATAATTCGATACTGTTTTCATTAAATCTAACGATACTGCCCACTGGCTCATCGCATTTTTTTAATTACAGTTATACTGCGTGCGCACGATTTCATTCGTATACGTTCTCAAAAAGAAAGTCCACGTGGATTTTGTGGCGCGCTTATTGCAAGGAACGGACACCGCTGCTCCAAATAGGCGACATTATTTATCTCCGAGGATTCAATATTAATGGTAGCACTTTATGAAATTGAGGGTATCGTCAACGATTGCTGTTACCAATCTGGGTTACAAGGGCCGCTTGTTTGTGTAATTTCTGTTACATAAACATGTGAAGGTCTTCCAGTTGTTGGCAATATTGCAAGCTCTCAATTTGTATTAATAATTGTGCGTAGTACATGATCTTTACTGGACGGCATCCCTGTTTTCCTCAAGTTAATTTAGGAAAGAAATAATCTCAAATTGCGTTAGTAAAGGTTATTTTGAAGTATTTTGAATTTCATTCGGTGAAAAAGATCGTTATTGTTTATTTTATGTTTTGACCGATATGATTATTATTGGTGATTTCGCCAAGTTATTTTTGAGTGTTTCACATTTTTCATTTCAGCCTACATTTTAGTTCTTTATTGATCATTGTGATCTGAAATATGTGTATCCTAGTTCTCCTTTGCGATAAATAGTAAGGTTGCTTACTCTGAGCATGCTTCTTTGTCTTCTCTTATGATGGATCCTGTTTGTATGGAAGAGGCGTAAACAAAAAATTGATTGTGCATACAGGTAGTAATTATCTAATAGAAAAATTCATGAATAGGTGCTGAAATATACACAGTTTTATTTTTGGGTTTGTGAGTTAGCTAGAATGAATATCTGCTACATTCATAAGCTCCCCATGCGATATTTAAGTGACGCCCATCATATTTCATCACCATGCGCTGCTACATCTGAGTGATGGGCGGAAAAACGTCTTCTCCCATCCTTTAGAAGGAAGGAGTCGATTTATCGCATGACGAAGCGTTTTTCCTAAAACATCGCTCACGCCCTGGAACCTTACTCTTATTCAACTTTCGAAGCTTCCGTGAAGCAGTATTGCTCAAACTAATGAAATTGGTGGCGTTTTTCGTGCGAGCGAGTGTTGATAGTGTTGCAAGGTAAGGTAACTGTTGAGATTACGGAATCATAGCGTGTAATGCGTATAAGTGAATTTCCCTGTTGTTAGAATCTAGCAGGATTCACTTCAGAAAAACCACTGGGATTATAGATCCAAAGATTGTTGTAAAATCTTCTGCCGCGTTTGTAGCAAATTATTTTGGTTCATTAACTTTTCGATACTTATTCATTTTCTAAACATTAATTGCAATTTTCTCCCCTACAGATTTTATTGGCTGTATTCTATATTACTACCACCTTTCTGAAGGCAATTCTTGCTTCAAACATATTCTTTATTTCCATTAATACTTAATTAGAACTTATTTGCTTTAAACGCTTTTTATTACTGCCAGATTTTCTGTAACTTTTCATAGATTTCTTACATTATAAATGATTGATAAATTATCTTCTGACTTGTACATAATATTAAATCAACAAGCAACGCTATGCAACCCATCCAAAAAAGAGAATTTAGAATCTATTTCAATGTTCTGTATATTAGAAGATTTCTGCGGCGAATGTTCTCTTCGAAAGGGAACATTCTGAACTCAACCAGGACAAATGCACTCTCGAGTCATTTTTCTAAATATAATGCGATCTGTACGTCATAGAAAATCGAAGAAACCTCTCTGCTGGCTCTGAATAATCGAGGTATTTTTATGTTCCATGAGGCACGCTGCGAAAGGATTTTCGAAAGAGAGGTTAAAAATCCGGGACACTTCCCGGAAAACCTGGACTACTGGAAACATATAAGTTGCGAAAATACTGTAGCAAATCTTCCCGACCCGCTCTTGTTCGAGTTGAGGTATCTGGAGGAAGGCGTGGTCGCAGTTGGAGGAGAAAATGGAGGATATCGGGTAGAATGGGCCGTTCCTAAAAGGAACTGACCTTGCTGCGAAATAGACAGTGGCTGGCCATTCTAATGAAAAGCAGGAGGAGAGAGTTGTTGTGAGATCGGAATGAGAGAAAGAGAGAGAGTGAGACGACTCCACCCAAGACACCGACTCCAGACCCCCGGCTTTTTCTCCCTCACTCTATGTCCTCTCCCTGCGTAAAAAATTTCTCCCGAAGAATACTTTTCCGGAAGGTTCTGGATCCTTCGTGTACGACCTCTCCCATTTCTAGCTCATCAAACTTTTCGTCCAAGTCGTTTTCTTCTTTTTCTGGAACCTGTTTTCGTCAAGTTTTTTGTGCACCGAGTCTCCTTACGCTCTTTCTATGCCGTGAGTTATATCAATGCTCAAGTATATACTATGTGTGTTTGGATATGTCTATGCATAGCAATGTGTGTATGTATGTAGACATTCTCTAATGAGAAAATCTTTCGGTTATGATGTTTGTCAGAAGTTAAGTTTCGTCAGAATTCTCATCCGCTCACTTTTTCATTTACACGTGGAAGATTTGGGTCATAATTTACATGTAGCGAACTAGTACTTTTTGACTAAACTACTTAAACTAAAAGTATTTAGTCATGTCGACATTTTATTCACACCTATTATTCCTAAAAGTATTTATTCCATCCGGTATTTTAATGTGAGATGAATTTTCCAGGCAGAATTACAGTCTTTGAATTTAATTTTCTCATAGCTTTTCTACTCATTGTTGGTAGCCTAGAAGCGATTGCGTTTCAGGATTACTGTAATTGAAATAATAGCTGAATAGCTTGACAGATTCAAGAGAAACCAGTGTATCAATCGATATATCTCTCGAGTCATTATTTAGTTCCGCGGTAGTATAGATTCTTCCTTGTACCTACATGATGCTTTCATGTCTGCCTTTAAGGTTTAGGGTTATCCGTTGTATTGGTGTGCGACACTTCTCATTATATTCAGAGGTACAAAAGATACTTGATTTCTAGATTCGAAGCGTCCCGGTTTATTTCTCTTCAAAATTTTATATTTTCCCGATTTCTCCCCGTCAGGATATGGCAACCTTATCTATATACCCCACCTATATGATCATCAGCCGTATTATGTAGCAATAGTTAATCAACTAGCTTTTTACATAAAGATATACCTATCTCTGGCGCTCACTGTTACGTTCGCGAAGTTTCACGGAATACCGTATACAGGAAGGTGGTAAACCTGTTCCTTACAGCGACAAGATTCCGAAGAACTATTCACGCTCTTCTCTTTCTTCGGAATCAGGCGTGAAATCTTCGATTTGAATAGAGAGAAAAGTTTCGAGCGATAGGATGGGGTTTTTTCCTCGGTGGCGCCTTTGCTTAACCTTTGCGTGACCCATTTTCTCATTCGAGAGGTTTCCGCGGAGACACTAGCGTCTTATTGTTACATCTTAAACCCGGAACAAATGAGAAGTGCAGGTTAGCACTCCCATTTTCAACAGCCATCAAATCGAAGGGTGGAGTAGGTGTGTTTTGATCTTTATAGCAGAGCGGTACATTCTCTCGCGGTTAACAAATGTTAGCTAAGACTTACGAAAGGAAATATGAAAAAATGCAATTGGTAAGTTATAAGTGAAGGAATTTGGCGTGACGAATTCTCAATTTCACATTTTAGGAATCTTTGCGGTAGATTCGTGGATTACAAAGTTAGTCGATTAATGCTTTTCCTAATTGATTTACATAATGGAGGATTGAAGTATTTATTTCTATAATTAAACCCAGATGTTTATCCGTACCAAGTAAGACTGTTCTAGGTTTTTCTCGTAAGTATCAGAGAATCTTTGCGCCATTTATGAAGCTTCGAAATTTTAGAAATGTCTGAAGTTACTTAATAAAGGCCTCGTAAAGAAAGTATCTGAAACTATGGCGTTAGTGATACTGTTGAGTAATAACTATTCCGTGTAATAAGTAAATAAAACTCTTAAAAAAATAAGAATCTAAGTTCAGACCAAATATATGCTATCATCGTATCTAAATCATTGAAGAGATACAAATAGATATAAATGTTTTTACCAAAATATTTCGCGGTAAGATAAGCTAACACGTGCTTGTAGAAGATGAATCTTTAAATCATGAACATATCTCATGCTCCGACGATAGATCTCATTAATTATATCTAATTATGGAATGATGAATTTCATTTAGGCTTAACGGCATCCCTTAATTAGCTAATTATGACTAATGCAGAATTGGAACCACCTTGCTCATACCAGGGGGTGTATTCAATTACGAATGAAATTTATGAGCTTTTGTTTGTGACGAGATAAAAGTGACGACCACAGGTTGGCGATTTCGAGGAGGTATACGTAGACTTACCACAAAGTAGGACATATGATGATTACAATCGGTATATTAAGAGAGCTTTCTTACCTGCGTCATCGTGACGAAGTAGACGTCTTGGTGGTTGGCGAGGATTTCATCCACCCAGTAGAGGAAGGCATCGAGGAACTCGGGATTGTTTTTCAGCCACGCCGCGTGGAAATAGAGTCCAAGTGGAGCTCTGTTCTGGTTGTAGTGCCGATCGAAATTGTGGTTCAGGAAATTGTAGAACTGATCACCTGCGTTCCCAAGAGAAAAAAAATAAAAACCTTAATACGATTGAAATATAACATTTGTTGAAAGATTCATTCTAGAAGACGTGTGCATGTATCATTAATATGGTTTCACTACAAAATAAAATAGTAGAATTCGACTACCCGCTTGCAGTGTGCAATAAAAGTTCGATATTGGGAGTTGAGAGGGTGGTTTATGACTTTAATTTTTCCTTTTATCCGCGGAACATTAGCAATATATAATTTTATTTGCTAAATTGTAAAAATATTGATTCCTGTGATTCTTCACAACGTAATTAAAGCATTCTTCGCAATAGTGTCTGCATATAGGTTTAAATTACAGTATATTTTAGAAATAAGCTATACTGAGATATTTTGTAATTTACGGCAGAGTTATTATTTATATTTATACTCGATGTATGTGATAAAATTTTTTTTGAAAATCCTCTCCAATGTTGAATTTTCGATAGTTCATCTTTGGCCTAGTAAAATTACCAAAGTATTCATAATCCCACTGTGGAGTACTTCAGTTTTAACATGTTAGCCATAGATTAAAAGTCCATGAGAAGTCGATATAAGCTAGTAAGGGTAGCAGTATGTGAATATTGATGTTAATTACGAACTACAATAGGCTTCACTTGTCGAAACCTCCTTTTACAATATGTCAAAGTAAAGCAAAACTTGTATTTTGGTTTCAGTTTTCGAAAACGGACGGTGAAGCGCACTTGAGCTTTTCCCGGTAAATTTGATGAAATTCAATAACTTAGTGCTTTGAATTATAGCCTATGATATCTTAACAATAGTATTTGTTGAATATCTGCCAAAGTTTTCAACTCCGTGGAACTTTCCGAGTCATGTACACCTAAAATGGAAACCTACCGCACGGAACCGTTCATTCCGCATCTCCCGAGCAGGGTGAGATCTAACTCGAGGTCATCATTCCCGGGGAAAATTCCCTTTGTGGCATGCGTGTATTTTGCCCGAGGGAGAAATCAAAGGAAGCGCTGCCAGTTAGGCGGCGGAAGGTTAAAAAGATCTCGGATGGATATCATCAAAATATTCCAGCGACCTCTTTTTAACGTGACCTCCATTTGAAAGTAAAACTGTGTAATTCGAACGATGTTCCCGAATACATTTAATAGAAAGTAGTCGTTTACGATCGGTTTCATCCGTAAAAAAGTGAACCGCCATAACTCTACCGATGTCAGCATGGCGGGACGTTTCCCGAAGTTATTCAAAAGTCCGTGTGAGTGAACGAGTGCCTTTGATATTTTCGTTTCTACGAGATTAGAATCGGCGATCGTACATTGGCGTCGGAAAAGTTTTAAAATTAGAAGAAATTAAAGCAAAAGTAAGCATGTGATTAGTCAAAGTAATCTTTGAAATTAAAATACGAACAAGTTGCCCCAAGGAATCTTTTTCGATAGAAAATCGGCGAACTTAGTGAAAATTTACTATCCCTAGCAAAATTCATCCACAGATATAATAGCTGCTTCCTAGCATCGTTAATAAAGCTATAAACTAATAATTTGAAGTCGTGGAAGTTGAAGTAGAATATCAATCTCGTGTATATGAGTAAGATTCCTTGGTAAATGATATTGACTCCATCTCCTAAGTAGTGTTCAATGATTTATGTCAAGAATATACCAGTTATCTGTAGACAATTAGAGGAAGTGGATTGTAAACTAACTAAAGGGAAATTACATTCGGAAAATTTCTCTGTCCTGAAGTATTTATATGAAAGAAGCTAGTTAATTAACCAAACAAAGAAGTAAGTACTGTTACTTTGTGAATGTTTAGGGTGTCGCTTTGAAAAGATATAGATTTCGCAAACTTTTTTTCGTGGATTGTTCTGACTTTGATTAGGTAGGTTTCGATTTTAATTGAGCGCATAAAATACTAAACAAATACGTCGAGCCTTTACGAAAATTACGAAAGCGGTTTGCTGAAGTATTGAAATCAAAATGGAGAACAAATTTATATTAGCATTAGTTTATAAAACACACAATCGAGGTGAAAAAGGGCTCGGAAGGTAAAGTTTAATGTGAGCCATAATTTCAGTGTTTTTTGACGTTATCAGAGGGTAATATTTGTGTTTTGGAATTGATGATGTAAACGAACTTTTTATGCATTCTACAGAAATTCTTGCTCTCAAATATTATCAATGAGGCAGTACACCTCGCTTAGTGTTAATCTCACAATTTTCTCGCCAGATACCCATTTAAATGGGATTTTTCCTTACTCCTTTATGAAAGAGAATTTTCAGATCATAATATATCTCAATTCTAATAAAATTAATATGCCCAAGCGTCACTTTGTGGAACTCAACACATGTTGAAAGAAAGAAGTACTTTGTAATTTTCCACAGCAGGTTCCTCTGAGAGCTTCTCTCATAAATTAAGGGAAATGTTTCCTCCGCTAGGACGATTCTATACTTGAAGTCCGATAGTTGTTTCGTTTCCGAGAGTATGTGATCTGCGAACGTCTTATCCGTCGAGATCCACTTCCTCGCGACCTTCTGCAGAGAGGAGAAACTTGTGGGCGCATTGAAGCGCCGGCGAGAGAACGCTTGGAAGCTTACTCAAGGTAATGGTGTATATGAGATTCCGTTACTTAATTAAAACGACCTCCTTCATCTCTACAGTTATCGCTTACCGATATCTTTCCTGCCGATCCCAGAGCCGCTAGGAGCGCAGCGGTACTTGCAGCCTTCATGTACAGTAACACCTCATGCCACAACTATCCTGGTAATCAAATATTTAGACCTTTGCGTACGCACGCCAAGAACCCCCTCATAAATATGCAATGCTACCCTACCCATTCTTGTACGATTATCTGAGATTTTCCGGAAATCGTCCGGAATTTTGTGCGGAAAATTTCAAATTGGAAGTTGGAGAATATAAATTTGAAAATATTCTAATAAATTAGGCTGCAATAATTTGGGAGTTCATAGAGAGAAGTGAATAGCAATGATTCTCCCTCCGAGAATTCGTGATATTTTCTTACATCTAAAAAGTATCTTCTGTTAATCATTTTGTTTTCGCTTTGCTTTATTTCTTCTAGCTCATTAATGTCAGCGCGCATAAAAAGAGGATATTTGAATATTTTTCTTAAATCAAATATCTATCGTAAAATGCTATTGTCTTCCCGTGAATTCCTCTGGCATTGGATCCTTTCTAATTAACAATATATGTTCCCCAGTGAAAGTTTTCTATTTATAAGTTAACGAACTGAGCCAATGCTGTTACATTAAACTGGCTATTGTGCGCCAGCTCGAATTCTGCAAAAGGGACTCAAACGTTTCAAAAGACGAAGGTCATGGCAAATCGTTCCAGTAGTGCTAAGATACCCGATAGCTTTCGTCTCCTTTCTTTTATATGGTCACACTTGGCACCTATCGGATCGTTTAATTAATTTTTATACCTTGGATTATCCCCGCCAGAAAATATTTATTCATCACCTAAGTATCTGCCAACTATTTGCTTTCGATTTATGATTTAATCATGAATTTAGCTCACTAGAGAATGAAATATGCTGGTGAAAGACATTTTCCTACGTATCGGATTGCCCTGTGACCATACACATTCCGCAGAAGCATAATGAAATCGGAAAATTATAGAGGGAGCTCCCTGAAAAATTAATTTTCTTATTATGGACAGTTTCACTAATTGCAAATGAGGTGTTGCTGAAATGCCACTGGTTTATTGCCACTAATGATATAGTCTCTGGATATTTTGAATCCCTGGCACATTTTCAAGTTAGCTCAAGGATCTATTCGCACCTTTGTTCGGCGAAAATGTTTCCTGTCGAAGATAAAAAGGTTTATTCGCCTTTTGAAGTGACGTCTACCGTGTGATATTCTATCTTTTGATCGAAATTTTATACGAGCTGTCTGATATTTAGCTGTTTTAATTCAGTTCTCGAAAGTAATGCAAAGTAAGCTGGGAAAGCTAAATCAAGGATGGTTACGGTGGGTTCACCTCACCACAAATCGGTGGATAAATAGGGAAGTTGGAAAGACATAAGAACTACGAAGCTATTATAAACGACTCCTAAGGGATAATGAGAGGATATGAGCTATATCAAAACGCAATTGGAGGTATGAGGCTGGGTAAAACAAAGACAGTAGTTGTTGGGTGATATGGAAGGAGGAGTTGGCCATCAGGAAGTAACGATAAGGGCAGAAATGTTTCTTTTTGAAACTACAAAGAGTTTGATAAGTGATGTATAGCTCCAGAATGTATCTTACCTGTTAGGATGTTTGAGCAGGAGTCCACCATAGCGCAACCAGGCAGGTATTCGTCGAAAGCGGGATCTTCCCTCCTGTCCAGTTCATTCATTACCATCTCCCATACGGCGTGGGATCGGGTAGGGCAGTTCTGGAGGTTACCGTGACAGCGATGGGGCATACGGAAGTACATGGTGTATGGCCATAGAGGAGGGTCGGATAGGGGAGCGGTGATGGTGGAATCGTACAGGAAGGCTTGCTCTTCCATCATGGTGAACTGGTTGTTTCCTCCGACTCGGAGGTATGGAGCCCTGACTCCAACGACGCTGTTGTCGGTAAGATTAGCGTACTTCTCAACGATTATCCTCATTCCTGCCATCTCCTTTGCCCAGTCGTCAACGGTGGCGTTGGACCAGAATTGCTCATCGTCGTTGTGCCTATGTTTTGGGAGGAAGAATCGTTTATTTCATCCTGAAGAGGTCCCAAGTACGGGATCAATACAAATCATCAAACATAGGGATGCGGATCGTTTGGAATAGATAAACTACCGTTTGCACTCATATGTATGTGTCAAAAGGGTTGGAGGATAATCTATTTCTACTTCGTTATGAATTCTGGAAGGCGAACATTTGTAGCCTCCCGAGGAAGGGTGAATAAATTTAATTTACAAGAAAAATGATGTTTGTATATGAGAATAGAAATTGCGAAAGCTACGCTTTCAATGCCCAGTATTTATTTACTGGTGTCCAGAACCTGAATCACAGAAGTCTGTTGACTTGAGAGGATGGCCCATGACGAAAGTAGACCATCTTTCGAGGTTTCATGAGATTTACCGGGTGAGGAAATCCAGAAGTTAGCCAAACGTAACTAATATTTACAGTTTTTCACCGAGTGAAAGACATGAATAACTAAGGTGCAACGCGTCGTAAAAATTACTTTTTTATACATGAGACAAAAAAAGGTTTCTCACGATATTTCGACACAGACTTTCGGCGTGAATATACAGCCTGGCGCAGGTGACATACGTGAGCATTCTCACATGCATTCCTTCACTCATGCACACAGAAGAGAGGAGGGAAACACACGAAACAGTAACATAAAATACATTTTGGAAGGAAGCGATGAGTAGAACTGCTGTCGAAGACTGGTCAAGTGCTTAGGTGACTCGTACATCCTCCTCACAATGTACGAGATGGTGAAGGAATAAGCTTAGGAATCGGAAATTTTTTCAAAGCGTCAAGAAACAAATACTTTCACCTTTTGAGTCGGTGAGAGGAATTTTGCTCTTCCAGTTTCTGTTATAACCAATCGAAAATTTTAGAATGCATTTATCAACCTACCACGTAAGGATGCCCACGTGAAGATCTTTTTCTTTGCCTTTACGGATCTCAGGGAAAGAACGGAAAGAGAAAATATCTTATGTTGCAGGGACTCGAGCCTGAATCTCTCACTTGGCGGGCGATTGCTCTGATTGCTCGAATGATTGGGGTTGGCGTGCTCGTGCCCATTCAAAGGGTGCCCACGGGTGTCAAAGGTTTGACGGCGCTATTCTAGTGATGTATTCTTCATTTAAAAAAATACTATTCTGAGTATTGATAATATGTACCAAATGCATTGTCGGCAACGACATCTTTAGTCTTTCATTGACGTAATGGCTCATATAATGACAGTATCTCATGCTACTGGTGGCACTGCATTACCACCATTAAATTCATCATATATGGCACTTTCCCGAAAAAGAGGTAGCCATCCTTGCTCTAACCAAACTCAACCACGGCAGAAGTCTTTCCTTCGATGCTGAGACTTTAGATGGGACTTGGTTTGTAGGTTAAAGCAACCTCCTGGCGAGTGTGATATCCGGAATCGGGTACCGGTTCGAGTCAAATTTCTCTTTTGGTCCATCCTCTAAAATCAAGTATGAGACCATACGTTCTTCATAGCTTATTTACGGACCTCAATAAATGTTTTACGTAAGATTTTAGTTTTGTTAAAGTGACAAAGTTTTACCTACCTTTACATCTTTAAACATCAGTAAATGTTAACACTGCTATAAGAGCAATGATATTGGAATTGGTAAAATTCTGAAACAACGGATCTAGTAAAATTCTGTTATAATGTTTTAAAGGTGATATTCGGCAGTTGGAAAGTTCAGCTCCGAAACGTATGTGAAATGAGGACTTATTGATAAATATACATATTCCAGCGACCCCAAAAAACGCCGTTTGAAGGCATACCCTGTGTCCTGCAGTCCGCTGCCACCCAGTGCCGGAATCCTGCGGCTCACCCCTTTCCTTCAGGTAGAAAGATCAAGAATTACCTCATTTATATCTGTGCTGAATATTGTTAGTCACGTCAGCGTGCAAACAGCATAAAGCACGTAGAGTTCGTGTTAATATTTTTAAATGGAAGAAAAAAACATCTGCAGTTCTTTAAAGTTTTGGAGTGAAAAAAAGGGTTAACTGAATCGTTTGCACTCAGACAGACAACACACAGACAGACAGATTGAAGAGGTTCACCTGAGTTCCCCAGGCTGTAATAAAGGTGCTTTGTTATGACGAACAGTTTTCAGAAAGACAGTACTTTAAAAGCGTAGCTATCAAGAGGAGTTACAGACTCCGTATGTTTTTCCACCGCATGTAACTCACTAAAAAGCGGAAGACAGACACACAGGGGGTTACTCGTGTGGAAATGTTAAGCATGACACAGGACAATAAGCTATGGGAAGAAAATCAATCCACATAGATCTGAGTGCAAATGGTATTTTATTCGTAGACAGGTATAGGAAGAGGCAAGGATATGAAAAACACATAACAACACAGATGGTGAAAACATCTTTATTTGTACAACAAAAGTGTTCACTTTTTAAATATGTACGAGAAGTTTAATATAGTAATTTTCTGTTTGTAATGCGTTCAATGGCTTAAGAGCTCCGTATGATATTACTCGAATATAAGAAAGGGATCGGAAAAGGCACAGCCAGATGCTGTACGAGAAAGTTAACATCCCTATTAGCTTGGACTTTCTTTAATCTGCTTTTTCCTTCTGGCTTTTAAGTGCATATAATTATTTCTCTTAAGGTTAGAAATTTCGCGCCACCTTTCTCTTTGATCTTGGAAGCGTTTTAAATTGTTGAACTTTGAGCTAAAAGGAAAATCTCATTATGCGCGGTTCTTTATCTAACATAGCAGTCTGATTTTTATGTTATTTAATAACATCCGATTGGCTCCTCTATCAACTCATTTAAATACTTATGAAAGCAATTAGGCTCAGTTATTAAATAGAAATACAAGAAAAATGTTATCATTATAATAAATATCAATATGGGAAAGCTCTAGCTAACCCCTGTGATATTTTTCCATCGGAAGCATTACAAAGAGAAAACTACGGTTGATTCCCAGTTAACTTTCACTTAAAAACCAAGAAATGTCATCAGTCATAATTCTAAAAGAAATTAATTAGACAGAATTATAAGAGTAAACTAGAGAGAAGAAAGAAGGAAAAATACAACGCGATCTCGGATTGAATTAACACTTATTCGGATTTTTTATTATAAGTACGGAATAAAATTATTTATCAAGTTTTAGATGCACTTAAGTAGAGCTAATTTGTTGATTTCTTTGGAAATTCCGTGTGCTTTACATTTAGGTAAACATATTTATGAATTTCAAATACCATCTTTGGCGCTAGATGTAAATTACGTCTTGGAAATCATTGTAATCGCCGCGAGAAAATAATGAACCGATGAAAATAACTTTAAATTTAGTCAATTAGATCATAATTAACCTTCCAAAATTCTATATCCAAGGGAAAGGAATTGACGAATTCTCAACCGGATATTCAAGAAAAGCGGACCAACGAAAATTTTTCGGTCGGGACGTACATGCTGTCTTCATATAAGCTGGAAAAGTAGATGCAGATTTTGATTTCCAGCGATTGGAGAAATTAAGGAGGATCAAGAAAATTTCTTCGATAGATGGCGAGAAAACTATTTATAAAAGTTGAAACGTCCCGTAGTAAGTCCGTGTGCTTACCGCACCCGAAACCGCGGTAATTCTTATCCGAGAGCGCTATAGATATTCTCCGATCTATATTTTGTCCCGCCGAGGGAGCTACTCAACCTCTGGCGAACAAGTTCCAATAAAAGAAGAGTAAACACTTTGGAGCATACTCACGTGATAGAGTGCACAGCGATTTCGTGTCCCTTTCTGTGGGTCTCCTGAACAGCCGAGTAGTTGGTGTACTTGTGGGAGACGAAGAAGGTGGCCTTGATGTCACAACCGTTGGGATTCTTCCTCCTCTTACCCTGACCGTTAACACCGCCACCGAACATTTCCATGTACAGTTCGATGTTGTTATTGTTGATGGCGTCGTCGAAGGTGATGGTGATCATCTGGGGGACGTCCTTGGGGGGAAGATCTCCCGGAATAGCAGTGCCGTCCTCGGAACAGAAGCAGTCTGGGAGGACGCACACGGCGGGGTCGCAGGGTGGTGCGCGGTTGGGGTCGTTGTCGATGTCTGCGGATGGATGGTGTCGTGGAAGGGGAGAGATTTATTACGTCTGTTCGCGACATTGCGGGGATTCATTATCTGTAATCCACTGTAGCAGTAATATGTAGTAGTATATCTTGGTTTCCCGGCAAACGGATGACCCTTTCAGTGAGACATTTTTCTCAACTCAGTCATTTACTGCTTCAGACTATTTGCCACCCGAAGCAATTAAAAGTAAATAGAAAAAAAATCCCACAAGTGAAAATACGGTCAAAATTGAGCTGAGCCCGAGCAGGAAACCTAAACTTTAGTTAACTTTTATTCGAAGCAAGACCGAAAAATGACATTTTAGAATATTTGTGTAATATTTTAAAGATACAAAAATCTTTGAATTGAAGATGGATTAATTCATTTTCAAGTTGGGTTCATTGAATAATTATAAGTGTAAGAAATACATTACTCCTTGGATTAAAATCCCTACTAGTACTAGTTTTATGAAATTGCGCCTACAGAGATAATTCGGCTAGAAGATAACTAGCTAGCCTTACTAATTACTGGCCCCGGAGTCATATAACTTTGTCAGGATACAATCTCCCGAAAGATGCCGATTCCCAAAGAATATGGAAATACCTCCATAAACATATAATTTATTTTGATAAAATATCGCGGTTTAAATAAGTTACGTTGCCTTAACATACTTGGATATTTCCTGGTATTATGCTTAACTTCTATGAACACGATTGATATTTCCCTCTATATATCACATTCTAATGTTTATTACTACTATTTTCTGGATGTATACTCACCACAAGTATTTTCGTCAGAGCCATCATTACAGTCCTTCTCTCCGTTACAGAAGAGACCTCTCTCAATACAGGCACCGTCTCCACAAGCCAAGAAACCATCCTGAAAATTAGAAGCAAATTTGACTTGAGTACTTCCTTAATTCTCTTCATCCCGTTAGAATAATTGAAAATTTCAAGCAAAAAGCATTTGTTGCGCTTCCGTCGATTCCGAAAGTATAGTTCGCTTTTCCTGACATCGCAGCAAGCTTCAGACTTAGGAAACTCGTAGGGCAAGTTCGTTAGCGAAACGGGGAAAAAATGATCTTTCTTTGGTTTCAAATCTTTGGGAGGAATAATAACTTGTTCTCGCTTGTCAGTATAATTTGCCATAATTGGAGAACTCTTCTAACTACGAATAATACACTCTTAAACAATAGGAGAAGCATACAAGTATAGCGCGAGCAATCGGAATTTATCACAGGAGGTTGTGTCAATAATAGGTGTGACATAGTCAGTAATCACTAGATGAAGAACGAATGTATTCGGAAAAGAAATTCTGCGTGACCAGTTTGATTGGGGTATTAGACCTTAACGGATTTCGCGAACCTTTCGCGATGTATTGAAGGGATGTACTGAACGACTATCGTGGAGTGTGAGAAGCTTATGAGTAAGAGCGAGAGAGTTTATTTACGAGTAGTTTACGAAGAGAGTGAATTTACGAGTAGTTCGAGTTGCTGTTGCCGGTTGTTACGTTTTGTCACGGTTTGGTAACTTGGAAAAAAATGAAAATAATGGATGGAAGCAGAGTCGTAATTGATTGACTGTGTACACTCGATACTTGATGTGTACTTGATACGGTGTAAGAGAAGGATTCAAATAAAGGTAAAGGAAGCCCAAGAAAAATCTGGTAGGGTGTGGTGATTTAAACCATGAAGCAAAGAGCATTAAGCTGAAAAATAGAAACGGTAATTCGTGTATACCTAATTGGCGTTAGGAAGGCACTCGTCGTCCAGAGAGGGGGAAAAACGTGGAGGAGATGGGGGCCTTTTGATGGATAATTCCCACTTTGCGTAATGCTATTTTCTGCTCAGAAAGCTCTGCCTCCCCTATCTTCTGACTTAGGCTAGACCCATCTTCGCAGTAGGCTACTGAGTGAGTGCCTTCCTCATGCGAATTAGATATAAAAGCTAATGGATAATTTGATAAGAAAGGTATATTCAAGAGAAATAATCAAATGAGGAATAATGAGCACAGGTGAGACTAGTAGCCTGCTTGATGTATTTAATTCAGAATAAAACGCAGTAAAACACATTGATATCACAAATATACATCGTTTAATAGCTCCGGATTTTCATTCCTTAAAATAATGTCCAGAGTTTCGAAGAAATTCTGGACATTTCGCGGAAATAAGTTTCCTAGAAATCAGAACGAATTAATCCCTCCATTCTGCTTATCATTTTCATCAGGGGCGGGAATTAACGTCGATCAGGTCGATCTTCGCCGTTTATCTCGCCCAGGAATTGAAGCCAGAGGAAGTGTATTGCTGCAATTGGGGAACCGTCCGTAGGAATGCTTTCTCTTTCCCTCCTTTTCCTCATTTGGGTGAACGACCTTCGTCTTCCTCCGCAGATTCGCTTTCCTCGCACTCCGGAGTCTCCGGTTCGAGAGGAAGCGATTGGAGTCTATCGCGTCTCTTTCTCTCTCGCGGCAGCCGACGTCCTAATTAAATGCTTCGAAAGATCACGTGTATTCCGTTGCTCAACACTGTACTCGCGTACCCAAGTCAAATACAGGGCCGCCTAAGAGAATGAGGAACCTGTTCAAGAGGCGCAACACTAAAGGGGGTCGCATGTCATCGCCTCCAGGCCATAAGTGATGAAATTAGTCGCTGGAATCTCTGTCTGGCTTTTTTGCTGATTTCCAGGGTTTTGATTGGGCGATAAATGTCGGGGATCTCAACGAAATCCACTGGATTACGCAATGACTTTTATGAGGGCAAGAAATCTATTTCGTTGGCATTACGGCGCTGTTATCAGGGTTTACTGATTAATCGAAGTCTTTCCAAAACAGAATTCATTGAATTTTTATAATGATAGACATAATATGGGCACGTATTACGTTCACTTAGTCTTCTAAAGAGACGCTCTGTACAAAATTAAAAACAGATAATCACGAAAATTATCAGTCGAATGGAAAAACCACCTGTTATAAGCTGGTATAAGCATATACTTTAAGCAGTATGAAAGTGAATATGAAGCGTTGCACTGCATCCCCGGGCGTAATAGGTTATAAGTGCGTTCGATTTTATTGTACGTCAGAACCGCCCAGATCTCGATTATTGCTATTTCTTTTTTGGAAAAACTACACGACCTTGATATTGCAGATTGTGGTAGTTTCGAAGGATTTAATTTGTGCAGTCAGGGAGCGATTTATTTTCTGCGGAAACACATCGATATCGATTTAATCTACATGTTCGGCTAGTCCGTCCGCAAGTGAAATAGGCCGAGCGTCTCCTTTCGTTTTCCCTTAATCGCGTGATTACCCGAAGGCTACCCTAATCAGGTCTTCGATTGAATCTCCTCTTTAAAACCGCGTCTACGGAGGGGGAAACGAGAGAAAGCCGGCGAGCGTGGGTGAAGGGACCACGCAAAAAGAGTGGATCGCTCTTCGCAAAGGTTTACTTGTAAGAATCAATCACTTGTTTGGGCGATTTTAACCTCCCGATGACTGTGCCTTGTCATTCATTCGAAACTTCGTGGTTTTATTTATTCGAGCAGTGTGGTAATCAATGAGTTAAAAGGAATCGCTCGATCGAGTCCAACAAGTAAGGGTGTTGCGACACTGTGAGAATCTATCAGAGGATATTCACGAATTGATTCGTGCTAATCTACTTGCAGTCATCTTTTCTAATAGCATTTATTATATATCGTTATCGATTTTGGTTTTCTCAATTCGTTTGAGTAGATATGTCTTTCTGCTCGGCTGTGTGGGTTATTTTTCGTAATCGATCGTATAAAAATCATTTTATGAAATGAAATGTATTAAATTAGAAATGTTACTAATTAAATAATCATTCCTTTAAAAAACTAAGGGGAATTTCATACGTAAGTATCTCCAGCCAAGTTTCATCGATATGAAAGATAGAAATCTGATTTTTCAACACATTGACCTATTTCATGAAGTTCAATCTGCTGCCGGACATAATTGGAAAGGGTTCATTTTCTAATTCCGAATATTTCGCATTATCTCACATAACAGATTATAAGACTGTATCGCGGAAGATTATTAGTTGTTGGGATAGAATGAGGAAGGAACGTGAGCCAATTAGCGTCTTCATTCCTTTGAATCTACCATCTTCAAGTCATCTCCATAGTTAAGTCTTATCTGTAATCCGACATCTTATCCGAGTTAATACAATTAAGAAGTGTTCGGTGGTAACTCTTAAGATACAGAGGAATATAGGGGACTTTTCTACAGTTACTAAGGAAAAGAAGTGAGAGTCTTTACCACTTACATCCTTTCGTAAATAGAATTGTAAAGGAATGGAACGAACTTCCCAGAATCTCTTTCCAATAACGCATAAGATACTGCTACGAGGGATCGAGATCTCTGGAAATTATATTAATGCTTACGTGAATTAAAAAAATATTTTAGCAACTCTTATTTATATTTCCATTAATCACAGTAGGTAGTTTTTTAGGAAGATGTGTGACGGGCAAAATTTGGAATTTTTACAATATTTATAAGCTGTGTTGATTGTGGTTTCTTTATATATACGCTGTTTATTTTTAATGAGAAGTTTTAATTAACATAAGAGAATTTGGTTGATGCGTCTTGCGGTAGAATTTAAAAATTTGTTGATGATGTTTTATATTCTGCTTGAAAATGTTTGTAATTACGTATGTATTTTACGTTTTCATCTAACTGTTTTCCCAGTCTGAACAATCTCTTGTGATTCTTCTATTTTTATTACGCCAATTTCTCTTTATTTTAATTAAGCCCAAGCTCATCTTACCAAAATATGATTACAGAGGCAAGTAAAGATGGTGCAAACCGCCACGTTATGGTAAGGAAAATGAAGGAAATTAATTAAATTTTACCGATCGACAATGGTAGCGGAGAATTGTTAGCATGCTAGTCTGTCAAGACCCCAGGTTCGAGAACCGGGTAATCGGGTTATTCATGAATAGGCCATGGTTGTATGTGACCATTTTTATTCTTTACGCTCCTCCCGTAACAGTCCAATAAACGATTTTCTTCCGAGGAGACCGATAAATAAATTAAGAAATAAAATATTCGCAATGTATGTCTACCATAGATAATTTCGTGGATAGGCACTTCCCTGGACTGCTCTAGTCTACCGTTCTTCTCAATGGAATCAGTGATGTTTTTATGCCAACTTCTTACGTACCGTACACCGTTTTGCGAAATCCAAGAGAGCTGTAAAGGATGTATAAATTCGTTCCGGGCCGACTTACTGGAGCACATTGAGTTTTCTCAGAGAAAAAGTAGACCCACCCCCGCAGCGGAGCTGGAGCGGTTTATTTTAACTTTCGATTGCGAAATAATCTCCTCTGCGTTTTTGAAACGCAGCGAGCGAATTTCTCTCAATTTTTTTAAGCACGAATATCGTCGTTAGTTTTCGTAAGAACTGGACTGCATGCGATGTGAACACGGTCAACTTTTCGGCTCCCAACTATATATAAACTAAATTATTCGTGGGAAGTTCTGGAGATACCTCGTAAAAGGAGTTTTGTCATTAGCCATTATTTAGGGAAAATATTAAAAAGAATAAAAATGTTGAGCTGGGTTTGCCTACACGGAGTTTAGCTGAAATGTGCCACATTTTAATCGCACCGATATTATTGTGCCAAAAGGTTAGTTTTCTAACGTAACCGACTTTAAATCATTAGAGACTCTCGGCACCACGTTTTGTTAATCATCACAAATAAAATTTATTTGCTACACTGAGAGAAGGAGAAACTATAAGTATATTGAATTATAAATGATAATTAAATCAATTGATGATAGCTATGGGCAGATACTACATTACGTGTATTTACCTGAGCAGGGTTACTTGACACGAAGAATTTCTTAGTACAATTTCCATTTCGAACCTACTTTTGAGCGAGGTCCCGTAGGAGACGAGGGCACCAGCTATCGCTTAATGGGCCTCAATATAAATCCGTCCTTAATTGAACAGCCATCATATAATGCTCTTTCTTTGGCGTGTTCATAAGAATTACGATTCGAGCTTTGGATTTTATGTTAAGAGAAAGTCACCTCTTGAATAATCCTCCGTTAAAAATGACGTGGTCCACGAATGATATTCATTCTTTAATAAACGCGCATGTTAAGCCTAACGGGTTGCAATCGTTTGCAATTGCACTTATGCCATAGCTGAAAATTTTACCTATCCTGTCATAGCGCGGGTAAAGAGTAGTTTTTCTGGGAGTCAAAAATCGTGAGCTATTCAACAGTGTGACCGGTAAAGAAACGAAGCATGCATTCTCTTTCAAACGCCTTGCCAAAAACTTACTTTCCATGGAACGCAACGCGCTGCCCCTGTTTCTAAACTTCCAGCAGTTCTCGTTCTGGTTCAGTTAGGCGATGAATTCTTTAATGGAAAGTTTCGCTCTCGTTATTATAGTTGCGGATTGGCTGTCGTAATTCCAGCGAGTCGGTCATATGAAGATGAGAAAATGCGCGTAGGAAGGAAATAGGCTACAGTTGCCTTAAGGAGGGAATCTTCTCCGTTAATCAGACTGATTTTGCTTTGGGCGTTATACAATGAGTCTTGGACCATTTTATTTTGTTTTCATGACATTTTTTATGTACTGATTGGGAAATAGTGCGTTTTATTAGACTCACCCATAGCCCATGGCTCGAGTACTTCTCGATGGCAGGTAAAAATCTGAAAGTTAGCTAACCTACTTTCTACAATAAAGAGATTCAAAATATAAGATTCGACTGCCTCCGAGCTTCGGACGTTGCTCAGACAATACGATGACGCGATAAAATGCTAATCTAATGATATCGCATTTTGATATCCGGAAATAAGGAACGACTTCTCCGATGTGAAATTGAGTTCTTATTTGAGATGATGCCAAAACCATCCTGTAAGCAGCAGGCAAGGATTTCAGAAATGTAAGGCTTGTTCTTCATATAGAGAGTTTATGAAATTTTAGATCGTTTTCTTTCAGGTAATCAACGACTTTATAATGTTTAATATTGAATAGAAGGCTTTTATTATCACTATCTATGCTTCGATGGTGAATTATGATTGTCGATCAAACATCCATTTTGTGATTTAATCTTTCGTCTCTTTTCTCTGCGGAAAGAAGTTATGGTAAGAAATTATGGAAGCAGTTTCAGCAGATTAGTGAAGCTTATTCTGAGATTTTTGCGAGACATCGAATCGGAACCGAATCGAAAATCGAAGTCGAAAATCATCGATCATTTTGCGGGAGTGAAATCTGATCCCGGACCGAAATATCTACATTCTTAAACCTGGAACGGTGCCGGAAACCGTCATTTATTCGGCTCCAATTTCCGGTTTGCATTCTTGAAAGGTGCAATAGTTGTTATATATACTGATCATTTGTAACGGCGACTTTAAGTCGCTAATTAGCATTTAGTTTTTAAAAGCTAACTTCATATTTTTGTCTTTTCTCTAACGTGACAAGATTTTTCTACGATTTTCTAAAAAAATTTTCATCACTTAAGATGTTTGATAAAAAGTTACACATTACAAAATATTTTCAGAGGGATTATCTAGCTCCCATTCCGGAGCGATACACAAAACCGTAACTGAAACGAATTTTTTTCATCGAACCGGAGCAAAGACCGGGACAAAAATTATAATTCTATCCTTTGGATGTATTCCCGTATCGCGGTTATTCAAAAAAATTCTCGTTAATCAAGATGACAGCTTTTGCGCTTCATAGAATCGTCGATTTACTTCTCCAGGTTTCACGATTCACCCCCTCTCGCATTTTGTCTGAAGCTGCGTCGTCACCTATATTTCCGGATTCTTCGGAAACATGAAATCCAAAGGGTTTGGTGTCGTTGGCTTCTGGGTTGTGAAGGTGAAAGCTTACCTGGCAGAGTGGCTCGTCGGTGTACAGAAGAGGCTTCACTTTCCTCTCCTTGTTCTTTCGTGCGCAGTTCTTCACGGCGTCCTTCCAGTCGCAGGTCTGCTTCTCTATGTCGAAGTAAAGACCAGCGGGACAACGGATGGCTTGAAGACCCTACGGAATAATATTGATTCCCATTTATTTTCAAGAAAAACATTATCAGTGGTTAAATTAGTTATTTAGAAGGATACAGCGATTTAGTTCTTATTAGCATTCTCGTATCACGCCTAATGAGCATCATTAGAACTTCTTTACCTCATGTTGTAGCGGCAAGAAATTGGTTTCCGAAAACCCTTCGTATCACATTTGTTAGTGGGGGAATAATTATATAATTAAAAAATCAACGCGATTTTCGTTTAAGCAACTCGCTATTTCTATTTTTTAGATTATAATGGCAGAGGATATTTAACGTTTTATACTTGTCGTAGATTCTCGAGGTACTTATCTAAGTGAACGGATGTAGAAAATAATCATTGCATATAATTTGCCAGTGTTAAAAACAATTCGTTTGTTTCGATTTTATTATCATTTGATCAATCAATTAATTTTTAGTTAAATACTCTACATAATAATAAAATAATTTTTAAAATTATTTATAACCGCGAAATTATTTGATATCTTTTTGGAAAGAATTAATTTTTAAACTGTTAATATCTTGTGCACAAGACTGAATTTTTAACGTAGAAAAACTCTCGACAGTTAAATGTAAACATTCATCCTTACAACGGAAACTATATGTATGGACTTTCGTAACATATATTCAATTAGCAGTTTTTAAACAATATTTAGAAAAATATCCAAGGAAGATCGTTTACTGACAGGTATTGAATATAGATTGAAAAGGCGAAGCAATTTGTTTGAATGTAGATTGGCTGGGAGGTCATTCTTGCTGTTTATCTCCCAATGTATTCTGTGTATGGTTTCCGCGGAAAACCAGCGGTAGCTGCTTCGTGAACTCCGATAATTTATAATTTGTGGCCGCGGAACGGTCGCAGTGCTCTCCCCGAGTTCCGGAAAGCAAGTGACCGAAATGCAAATTCGTTCGGAAGTACGATGAAGATGCGAAGGGGAAAGTAAATTGGGCGGTCATGAAGACTGGCAGAGAAAAATTCAGCAGTCTGGAGAAAAGGAGAAAGTTTTAACGGTATTGGGTGAGAGAGAGGGTCCGTGTTTTGGAGCATGGTTAGGAATATTTATTTGCGGAAAAATTTGATCTTTTTTGACCCCCCAATCTTCGCGGATGCAGCTCAAAAATATCCGTAGGTACGTGTCCATCGCATGATTGTAAATCAGATTCGCCATTCTAAGAGAACTTGTTGTTAAGGTGTATATTCCTACCATCGATAATTAATGGTATTAAATGTGATACCGGAAAATCATGCTTATCACCATAATTCTTGTTATCGACAGAATTTTGATTTCCTCTTTTTATAGCAAAACGTCATGGATTCCTGTTAACAGCACGTAGGGTGACGTACTATTATGCGATGCAATAATCAGCATTTTGTAGATGTTTTAGCGATAATAGGATTTTTATTGGTATGTTCTAAATCTCTTACGGCCATATTTATAGTCTATGGAATGGTGTAGGGGACTACCGGGTGCTAGGAAATAGGGAAACAATGGACTATAAATACGGCCTTTAGAGGAAAATATAGACAATTGATTTTTTTCTTGCCCTTGTAATTTAAATTTAAAAGTGCAACCAAATCCTATAAGTGTTACTGTTGCTTCATCTAGCGTTATATTTGAACCTTCAAATTTTTTTTAAATGTCAGGCTTTTATAATAGACGCGTTTAATCTTTTTGTCTTACATATAATACCTAAAATTATTTCAAAGTGACCAGTGTCTTAGTTATTATTCTGCCAATCTATCTCTGGATAACTATTGGCATGCTATGCTTCTTAGGTCTTAACGCTTATCTATTTATGGTAACTTAAGAGATAATCTTTTCGAATTTAAAATTTGATCGAGTGTAGTGAAATATGTATCACGAGAGTTTTTAAGTGTTAATTCTGAATACTAAGGTAAGGATTGTGGAGAATTTTAATCAAAACATGAATACAATAAGGTTTCGAAACGATTTATTGAGAGTTAGGCATGTGTATCATGGCGAGAAAAAGTTTTCTGAGCTGAGCTGAGTTTACACGGAGAAATGTAACGTTCATTTAGTAATTTTCAAGTGTATTCAAGAATGTCTAAGATTAAACTTTTTCTCGTTGCTATTAAGTGCCAGGTTTATATGAACAGTACAGACTATTGCACGTGTTCACCACGTGCGATTACGTTTCATTGCAGCTCATGCCTCAAACGTTTGCAATACACCAATTATGCTCCAATTAATACGTGCGTCATCATAGTTGGAATAATCACTTAACCAATAACATGCTGCTTGAGCAGGAATGGAACCAATCAGGCATTGTCTCTGATACGTGTTTGATTAATTCGGTTCCCACCGTGCAACCAATTATTCAGTCACAGTTATTAGCTTTGGTGGGGTTTCTAGATACTTTATTGTAAAACACTACGGTGAATTACTTTTCGGCGTAAATTAAGAAAACGGTGCTATGATACTTATTTATTTATTAAAATCTGCATTGCCATTTGGCCATTTGGTCAGGTGGCAACTTAGGTAATATGCAACCGATAAAGGAAAAAGTAATAACGCTGACCATAAAAGATTTGTCAGATTAGAAGGGTTGCTTAATTATTAAAACATTTAAGCCTTTTGACTGAGTGAATAAAAGATGTAAATAACTTACCGAGGAGGTGCACTGGATGACATCACGGCAGTTGTCTCCCTCTCCTGCTACCAATCGAAACCATTCTCCTGCATCCTTGTCTTTGCAAAGCTCCACTTCAAAGCTCTCCTCTTTCTTGGTCGCGTCCTCCTGCCTTTTCACTCGACTGCTAATTGCAGACGCTGCAATGAAGAAAGGGAAATTTAGCGATTCTCTGAGATGTTTAAATGTAGGAGCGTTGTCTCAAAGTACTTCACGCAAAAAAGATCATAGTCTTTGGATGCATCAACACCATCAAAGGCTGGCTTCAGATGATTAAGAGATGAAGTTATTACCATTACTGAGGTAGTAGAAAATGTATAAAATGGAAGGACAGTATAGGTATAGTCGCTCATTAATGACATTGAATGAGATGCACAATCATATGATCAATCATACTCATTGGATACTATTCATACTTTATTATTTTACAACATAAATTATCCATAGTCTATTCTTCAGTCGGATATAATCGCTAAATTTGTCTAAATATAATGTGAACAAGAAGGCATGTAAAGTCAATTTTTATGAAGAAATCTTTATTCTTCTCTCTCATTTTAACTATGATCCGATGGATGGGTTGATTTCTCGAAAGAATAAAAACGGAGAAACTTTCATAGCTCGATGTTAATATCTTCTATTAGTTGATTGAAGTTATCATATCCGGCAAATATTTTAAATGATATTTACTCGCTTCCTTCTTTCTGGTAGACGTTGATATCCGACTAGGTGTTGACCTTGAATATATTGACAGTGTGCAGGTGATTTTTGCTGTAAATTTTTTTCGCTCTCTATTTTAGAGCGAGTAAGACCTGTTTAATTTAATATTCGCGAGAAATCTCCCGCTAAATACAGAATATTGATTGAGGTATTCTGTAAAACAGAATCTTTTCCTTGGGAAAGAATTTTCCTTCATGAAAGGAACTGGAGAAAGATCACGCTGATGGGAGGCGTAAGAATTATTCATCTTAAATCCCTAAGGATTTTCATCTTATAGTCTTAATAAACGTGTATTTTGTGTTGTAAGATCCGTCATAGCTCTTAGAAACTCTGAGTATCTGATCGGCAATGTGGAGGAAGAAAGTGAAGAAGTCGCCTCGTCCCCGGAGGGATCTCAACTCGTTTGCGCTGAGCCGTTTTGAAGGTAAAATTTCCTTTTTCTGAATCGAGGTGATACGACTGGTGACACCCGTTTGATCGGACCGATTTCGCTAACTACCGTTCTAATTCGGGTGGAAAATTCATGCTTCCCGACTGCCTGACCTTGATTCCGAACGTGACCGAAACCGGAAAGGTGTGGAAAGGGTAGGAGGATGCATATTTTTTCGATGCGGACAAGGTGAGAGTGTGAGCAGTTGATGTAGAAACCCTCAGGGCATTGACATTGGTCCCGCGTGCCCAGCGTTAACTAGGTGGCTCAAACTTGAGGTCCCAACAGCGGCAGTATGAGCAATTAGTTTTCGCCAATTAGCACCTTGTAGCACAGAATGGAGTTTCATCAGTTGATTTGTTAATGGCTTTTAACTTATTCGAAAGTTAATTGAATAGTTGTGAAACATTCTGAGGACAGGTGTAATAATGTAAACGTAAAATGTACTGTAACTAATTCGCAATTTAGGGACTGATGTTATAAAAATTTGATGGAGACTAAGTGAAGATTGTTGTTAATCTCTTAGATATATGATGACTTAACGTGAATTTTAACTATAATCTTCACTTTAACTTTAAGAAACCTGGTCCTAAAGTGGACACAAGTCCATTGTATTACAGGGGCTGACTTTTTTCTCTTTATAGTAACATCTATAATTCAGTACAATGGCTCTTGACAAAGAAGTTGTTTGAATGTGATTCATAGGCCTAAATACTCGAACGACTTTAACTGAAGAAAACTGCGGTTTTTCAAGCAATTTATACATATGCAGAATATTTCAGAACATTTGATCGGCTACAAAAATGTTTATGGTATTGATTTACACGGTGTCTTTGCTTAAAAAATATCTTCATGTCGATACTGCGGAAAATTATGACTAAATCATCATCCTTCAAATGTATCTCGGTGTATTCCGATCTAACAGATATCATATTGACAAAAGGGGCCCTTTGAGATATTTTTTTAATAGATTTAAATTTAAAAATTATAAAATTTTCATCTTTGCGTGAATTAAAAATTTCGATCAAAGCGAAAAATGTATTTGTGATTCGTGAAGCTAAGTCTTATGGCATTTGAGCAGTAATTTATGACCAATGATTTTTTTGATTTATCGAAGAATAAATTTGAAATGCTTATCTTAGTAATAAAATTTGGAAAATCCCATTCCTTCCTCGAAGATTTTTTCTCCGTAGAACGCTACTCAAGAAAGCCAAGTAAATTTACAGGATGATGGATATAATGATAGCGTCTTCTATAAAACTCGATTTATTCAGTAGTTGCACTACATAATAATAGATATAAATTGGTCACGGATATATTTCCCATATTCTCAATAGGAATCATTCTAAGACGATGAAAGTAAGTCGTCAGACGGATAGAAAACAAGATCAAACTATTAGCCTATTTTAAGCGTTGGAAAGTGGGTCCTAAATCGGTTTCATTCAAATATTTACGCTCCTCAACCTTATTAATAAAGACGCATGCCTGCGTGTAGGGTTCAGATGACCTCAACGGCATGAGGAAATAGAAATCCCCATCACGCCGCAATTGTGGATGTTGAATTACAAACGATATTACCGCAACACTATAGGCCTAGAGGGCAACGCACAGCCTTTTGACAGTGACCGATATAGCTTCCTCACTAACTCTTCCGAATCAATATGACTAGGGTGAGCATCTGTCGGCACGGCCTTCATCTGGTCGACTAGTATCTTTCTTCAGAAATCACGATGAAAATATATGAAAATGTTTTAGATATCTAATGTTATGCTGTAATCATCAGCAACCTCCGTGTGTGAAAAAATTACGGGGATTTGTCGCGGAAAATTTCTTTTATGAATAATTATTTCATAACAAAGTGGACCTTCTTAGAAAGCTGATTAAGGACATCACCGGATACCCAATTTTTTTTAAATTCACTCATTCTCTGTGGAAAAACCACGCTTCTGTCTTCCTTTATTATTTACTCATTCTCAAAAATACGGATGATGATGCGGGCTTATTTTTTATGTTTCAAGGTTGATATTTGGGTTATAATTCCATAAAACTTGGAAAGGATAATAAAATATTCGGGTTAAACTTTGAACTAGTTGTTTCCTAATCGCAAAAAGGTTATTTTCTATTCCTATGATTTTAAAACTTCAATAAAGATGTGCGGAGAAAAATCCCCGCTTTGATAAAGCATACACAGTTGAAGTTGATTGTTCCTGGAGATACCAAGCGTTGATACCTCATTCATTATTTGCAGTAAGTAATGAGAAGAGTTAATGGATAAGGAAAGGCGCTTTTGGAATTACGTACTCACGAGGTTTAGATTTTGGGGACATAGTTTACGGAATCTATTCCGGTGTGTATGGTTACTTGCTCTACTTTTATAGAATTAGGCCTTTTTTCTATTATTTTTAGGATAAGCTGTCTCTGTGATCTGTCACTTACGGAGATAGGATTAAAGATTAGTAAGAAATGCTCGAATAAATTCAGAAATGCATTCTCCCAAGGTAATAGGCTTGACAGGAAACTTAAAATCTCCCTCACCCTAATTATGTATACTTTTCACAGAAGAAGCTAATGAACCTGTAGTTTTCTATGAGCTTTCAATGGGTTTCTTTGAGGTTTCTAGAACTATATGTAGGTGATCGTCAATTTTAATCTCTCTCTCTTTCATGGCTCCAAAAGAGAAATCACCGGCTCTCGGCCGTATTTTTAAGGCCCCCTGTTGACCTTTATATAGAGACAGTGGGCAGCCTCGAGGGTCATTGCTTCGTGCAATGCAAGATTTTTTTGGTAATTCAAAATGCTTTATCTGATCAAGACAAATTCCATTTTGGAAAACCCCTGGGTATAAATGGTATTTAGTATTTTCGGGGCATATTATTTCGTTAAGCATCTAAAAGGTCGATCTTGAATTTCACATCAAAACGCCAAATACTTGTTGGAAGGAAATCGTTTGCTTAAAATTTTATCCTTTCCACTAAAAATGGCGAGATAAAGCACGGTGAACCCAATGTCAAAGGAAGAGAATTAAATACAGAATGATCTCTTTGGTATCGAAATATTGATCTTCATCTTTGCAATAGAAAGTATTAAACCTCAAGTAAATTGTAGTATTATTATTCTCAAAGGAATCCTAACCTTGAGCAGCTCTTATGGACTTGATTCAGCAATACACCGGTAATACTTTAGTATTCATGATTAAATGAATGAATTGAATTCCATTCCCTTGAATGGAATTCCCTTGACAGTATCTTCGATTCGGAGATTTTGTCTCGAAACTTATTCCTTATTATATAATGTATTAAATCATATTTTCTTCATTTAAGACATTTACGACATCGGTCATTGGTGTGATTGCAGTCAATATTCATTTCCCATGGTTTTGGTTTTAAAGTAGTGATTGCTAACGAAAAGTGCGATATGTATGTCATTAGAATCGTTCAATCAATGGATTAAGAATATTTAAATATTCGTTAATGATTTTCGTGTGAAAGTGACTGGATGTGACTGGAAATCAGCTTGTGAATATTCGAAATATAGAGTAGAGAATGCATTGCAACCCACTAACGAGATATCTGGTATTAGAGCTGTTAATATCGATTTATAGATCCATTCAGTTTTCTCTAACTGAACATGTTTTAATCTCTAATTCAATCAGGAAAAATATTTTGCACATTTAATTACTCCCTGTATTCCTTGTGTGTTTTCTTAACTAAGACGTCAATCATTCACCGCTTTTTGGAGTGCGCATTTCCTTCCTTTTAGCTCTCTATGAGCGTGGAACCTGCCTATAAAGAGCACGTCGCATATTCGGCCACTTTCTCTCCACGGCCCTCCTGGGCCTACCCCTTTACTATTCACGTGACCCGTCCTTGTTTACTTCTCCAAAGGAAACCATCACGCCGCTTAGCGGGGTAAAAGTGGTCGCAGTTTTCTCAATCCCCCGACGGTCATTTCGTGATGCGGAACTGAAGTCTTATTACCGTGACTCCATTGTGCTTTTCCATTCGGGGGTCGCGGATCGGAGCTTAAATGTGACCGCGATTCCCGTTCGTGATCGAGGTTACGTCGCCCGCCAAGAGTTCGGGGTTTAACTCGGATATCTTAAGGAGGCGGTCGTGCCAAAAAAGACCGAAGAAAGTGGTGTGCGTAACACTTAATGGCCTGGATATCAATCAGAATACGTCATCCTTGTTGAAAAACTGAAGCAAGGTATCCAAGTATTATTATCGAGAAGGACCTATAAATTATCAATATCTAATTAATAAATAAACTAATAATCCAATAAAAATTAAAACATCAAATTTTAGTTCCCCGTTGAATGATTTCCTCGAATCGGTTCATAGATGACGGTTCTTTCTTGACACTCAATTTATTGAAGGATTTCATAGAGTTTATTAAATGAGGGCATACATTTGCCCTCTGTGATATTTCAACGTAATCGTAGTTTAAAATGGACTAAATAATATTTACATACGATCTGATCAATGATTTCATTGGTTTACTGTGTATATAGGATGAGAAACGTAGGCATAAGTAATATATTACGCGTATTATTATACGGAATGAAATCAAGTCAATGTTTTCTCGAGATCTCTATAGAGTTTCTGTGGTTTCTGCGGAAAAATAAGTACTTTGTCACTAAAGAAATGTAGTATTCCTGCTGAGGAACATGAATCCTTATTCCTCAGACAAGGAATAGCTTCGTATTACTTCTACAGTATTTATTCAATGACTGGTTTCGCCACCGAGGAAGAAGTATCAGATACAAGGACATATTTACATTTAATCATTTAATACTTTCAAATTTCAGGAATTTCAGGAAGTATTATTCCATGATTTTGCTATGCCCTTCCTCAAAGTTGCGACTAATCAAATCCATCGCATTGGTCAATGATATTTGCAAGAAAGAAGTAGTTTACGAATATTGTATGTTTTATTGTAGCGCCGATTGCATAATAGCGCAAAAATTGTTCGTAATGGATTTTAAGGGAACAGTTGAAGCGTTTTCCTCTCTTTCTATCCTCCGATTTAGCCTTTAAAACGTCGACAGTATTTCAGGATAACTTTAGCTATTAAAGGATCTGTTTATTTTCGATGCAAGGAGAAGTTCAAAATTTTCCCTATCCCCACAAAATCGTGGGTGTATTTCCTCAAACTCAATAAACTCCGAGAAAGAGCGGTTATAAAAGGAGAGGAATTCCTTCGAGAGAGTTTTCTGGTCGACGCGGTCCACTTTCGATTCCTAATTCCCGTGGGCGACGCAGAAGTGGCGCTGGTGTGGCATGAGAAGGTCCCATTTAACCGCGTGGGTCGTCCCATTCCCTTCCTCACCGACCACGACCTATGCGAGGCCCTTAAGGGCGGAATAACTTTTTCTTCGCCACCTGCACGAGCGACTGGCGCCAACGGATCAAAAACGGCGCCTCGCCCACAAACCTCCTCTTCTTTTCTTCATGACGGATGCGAATTCCACGCGGGAGTGCGTCACGCGGGGTTGCATAGCGAGAAAGGAGGGAAATCGCTTTGCATACGTCTCCGAGGTCCGATGGATTTTCAAATGCCATTCGAGGAATTCCTCGAAAATGAGCAATTAGTCTCTGCAGATTTCCCTCGATAGTGTCGCAAGGAATAAGGCGGAGCAAGGCGTTATTAAAGGTTTCTCGAAAGATATCTGATCCGTCGACCTTATCGCGCCGAAATGTTGACGTTTCGAAAGACACGAATGCGGTTTTTAGCGTGACTTAAAAAAAATCTTTTCACTTCCTCCGGAGTAAAGAAGGGACTGAAAACGCCGTTTCTTTTAGCTTAAAGTCGCATAGCAATTAAGAATTTTATGACGCAGTTATGGCACGGGTCGTAATGCCCGTGGAAATTGCCAGAATATGACCAATCCGGGTCCTTATATCTTGTAATTACTAGCATATAACGAGACATTATAATAATAAAATTTCTCTCATGCGAAAGGGAGTTTATTAACCCTATATAGAGTAAATGTGACTTTTATCTTCCAACACTTATCAAATGCTTCATAAACAAAGATATGAGGCGAGAAGCTACATTCGGCGCATTTCGGGAAAGTGTTTGTTTCCACTAAATAAAAACAACTCTCAGAATGTTTTCAGAAGAGACAAAATCATTTTAATGGTTATTTTGCCCAACTTAAAGGAATGTTATAAAATAATAGTAGTTATCGTGATATGATTTCAGAATTAAATAATTACTTAGTGCATACAGATTTCATCTGCAAAACTGACTATATCGACTGAAGAGTAGATGAATATTCTATCGAAATTACCATCAAGACGAATGAAATATGTACGTGATGTTAGTCAGTTCTGTGACTATGATCACAAATTTTTATAACGCTGAATATTTTAGCCAATTTTCAGAGGCTAAAAACTCAAAATCCTCTCCTTAATGAAATATCAAGACTTTCCATGAGTCAGTTCGCTTTCCTATTTTATCAAGGTTTTAGTTAGGATTCGTCATGGCTTTGCTATTAATTTCTCGATGTTCAAGAATTTCCCTCTTCACGCGCGTTTGATCTCGCCATTAATTAACGTGAATTTCCGCGTCTCAACAAAGTCCCGTAAAACTTTAAAAAAACACGCATTTATATCGATGAGCATTTTCCTTATCTTACGAACGAAATGAAACGTTTTCTCACGCGACGTTGTTTTCTTTCCTTGCCTTGGCCTCCTTCACCGACCTGTGTCACTGAAGAGCTCTTATGATCTCTTTAGTTAAAAAAATATTGTCTCGCATTCAAGGACGTCGTCAACTCATGTACCGCTTAACGAAGGTAGTCTTTTTGAAGCATCATTAGATAATCGTTTGATTACAAGCAGGTCGACTTGAATAAAAAGTTGAGATTTCAGCCGACGTCCGCGAGTTTTGATGGAAGCACGATTCAAATTTTATGAAATATTCATTGAGGAAGCTCTTTAACAATATCGAGATTTATTCTTTTAAAAGGAAATGAAATATATTTTCAGTATCGTGGATTACTAAAGCGGAATATTTTACTCTCAGTGATAGATAATACTAAAATGACAGGAGGAATTATCATATATACGTGTGTATATGTCGCGAGTAGCCTTGTATTTAGTTCTTCCTGTGCTTTTCTATCCCAAATTAATCTAATTTATTTCGCATCTTCGATCCACAAGTCGATATTGTACCAAAACATACGTAAAAACCATCTTCAACCTGGAAGTTTATACCTGGAAGGTACTTCTTACTGCTTTATATACGTGATACTTTTATTTTATAAATCTTTTACTTTTTAAGTTTTGAATTATTTCATGAGTGAAATAAATGAAAGGATGAACGAAAGAATGTATGTTCCAGTTTTGTATACTGTGTATTTATGTGTAACTAACTCATAATCAGAAAAATACTCCATGTCATGGACTTCGAAGCTTTTGCTTTGTTACGGAAGAAGGAACAAAGAAATTCCTTGCACTGTTATCCGTAATGTAAACAAGTTTATAATCCCTGAATCGCTCCGATTTAGCCTTCATAATTTCTTAATATCAATGCCAAAGAAGTAATAAGCGTAGCCACTAGATGATTAAATATTTTGACGAGGATAACGAGCAAGAAAGAATCTTTTATGCCCAGAAACTCGTTAAATCTCCTTTTGTGATGGAACGACTGTTTTAATTCAAACGAGACAATCTTGAAGAGACAACTCCTGTACACCCCGTTTTTCCGTACTAATAACCTCTATAATCAAGACTACAAAAGGAAATCTCTTTGAGAGCTTATCTTAACGGACAACGTCGCTCACTTCAAGGCTTCTTTTCCGATGGTAATCCACCTTGCAGGACGTGGTACGGTATAATGGTAGAACTCGAGGAGGCGGAGAAGGTTATAAGCTGATAACGTTTACGACGCCAACTAATTGATTTGGAATAAGGCAAAAAGTTCTTTCATACAATTCTAATTTCCTTCTCCTAAAGCAGATTCATCCGAGAATATTTTTTCTATGTCAGCAAAATTCTTTGGCTTAAATTAAACTTATAAAACATTACCAAAATAAAATTATGTTGGAAAAATTTGGTTCTTCATAATTTTCGGAGATGGATGGCAGTTTTTCGCGGGATATGAATTTGATTACGTGGATTCATTAGTGTTATTTAGAATTAAGCACAATTTTTGGGATTAGTATGTTTGATGTTTGCCTTTCTTCTGCCTATTCCCTCGCATTATTCTTGCTATTGCTTGCCTTTGCAATCCATTCTGTCTCTATATCTGACCCAGCCACTTTTTTTTCTGTGTGAGATACATTCAATCAACACTCATTTTCTTTCCCATCCCCATCGGCTCCTCGTTTAGTTCAATATAAAATGAATACTTAAAAGCCTTTAAAGAGCACGTACGTCATCTTTCTAACTTACAAAAATACCCGTATTATAGGTGATCAAGATTTATTGGGATGGATTTATCCTTTTCAAGCCAGTCAAGGCAGCAAACTATGAGTGTGGTTAGGCGATGCAATTGCTATCCATATGCTCCAGATTTTGAGATAAATCATAGACATGCCAACATACGCAACAACACGAATGTACTCCAAATCACTTATAATAGTCGTAGCATAATAATCGAGTATAAAATGGGATTTAAATGACCACTTTGAGAGCTCCTTTTATAAAATGGGTTTTGAAAGTGTTATGTACCAGGGTATATTTGATATTTGTGTGGATCCATGTAAGGTCTGAGATAATTAAGGGTGGATAAAGGAAATTATTTGTATTTTATCAGTTAAATTTTTTAATTTTAAATTGTTCTTATTTTTCCACCCTTAACTAAACCATCACAAGGTGGTTGTTTTTTATCGTATCCATGAAAATTACTTTCTTTTTAAAAATAGGTAATATTGCACTATGAGGTGTGCGCCTAGGAATATTCCCTAAGAGAAAAAGACCTGAAAAAAAGACAGGACCGGGACTCGAAGAAAGATCTTTGACTTTCCGGGTTCGAGTCCAGGTCCCATCAGACATTTTCATTTCCGATTTTTCTCGGGAAGGTTTCCAATAAAAATTGCTTGATGAGTAGATTTGACACATCACACTGTTATTGAGACCAAATTCTCTCCCCTCATTTCCTGTATTTTTACCTCAATATCTCGGAATATCTGAAAGTTCCCTTTTCTTCGCGATGTAATGTGAAATTAAAATATTTTCACAGAACCTATAGTATGTATTTGGGTAAGCCACCATAATTTAGGTTCTTAAAATTTCTCTTCCGAAGACATATTTAAATCGTAGGTAATTTCAGCGATCGAATAACAGAAAGATATAATTTTAATGCGGATGATCACATGGTCACGCAAGATACAGCGAATGCATCATAGATGAGTTGATGTTTGTTTGGAATCTCATTTAGTCGACGTAACTTTTGTGACATCCTCGGTAATGGATTAAATGTAAGATGGATCACTCCAGCCTCAATTTCGCATAATATTCCATTTTATTCAACCGACAAGTGATCAACAGCTCAGTTTGCATCGCTTTGGCTCGACCTGTCAATCGGCGATAGCTTCGCAGAATGTGGAAGAGTCAATTAAAAGCTAAGTTTCCTTTATCCCTGCGCTTGCCTTCGAACCGAGTCCGCACAACGGAGAAGAGAAAGTCTTGTTGCTATGGAAAAGCTTAACTCCCACTCGTTCTCTTCTGACGAAGGGGGGGCAGCAGCCCTTCTTTGCCTCAACTCTCCCGCCTCCTTCCCCACAATCGCGGAAGGTTTTCGCCTCACCCATCGTTCCCTATTTCGGGATCTCTTGCCTTAATTACGAGGCGGATAATTAATTTGGTCCGTCGCGAGCGACGCCGAATCGTCGTCCACATTCCGGATTTTTGTCGGGAAAGAGAGGAAAACGGCGAGCGAAGGAGTTCCTTCCCTGCGCGAAAATCAAAAATGAAAGCTTAATTCCTAGGGAGGAAAGATTTAATTAATTCGATCGAGGAAAACCGATGTACCCGAAGTTTAATGGCTCAAAGGCGAAATTTATGGTTTATGAGATTAAGGCTTTGTGTTGGTAAAATGTTATCGCGGAAAACTTTTGGAATGGGGTGCTTTTTCACAAACTTCTTTTCTTACTTGACGTTTTTGACACTCCAGAATTAGTCCTTCTTTGTAGGCATGGAAAAATTGCGAAAAAATCAGTATTATTTGGTTGGTTTTAATTGCGTAAAAATACCTAAAATTATTTTAAAGTATGAAAAGGACGTACCCATTGGTCGTTTCGTATAACTGAATAACTGAGATTAAATCTAGCGTTGCTAATCTGTGACATAATGTTGGAAAAGAAATGAAAACTCAAGATTTACAACTTTAATAGATTTTATCACTTTTTAACGCTCAGTAAGGGAATATGATTTTTCAACCGAAAAACTTAGTGTTGTTTCTGAAAACGTGAGTAAGGTTCTGAATTGCTCATTTTATGATTTCATTCGTCGGAAAGTTCATAACATTAGTATTTAATTAAAGTATCCAAAGTAATGATTTTAAACTCGAAGAGAAATTCTTGAAATATTTTTCCAGTTCATTTGGCGATACGTTACGCTATATATACCTTTTAAATACCACTGCGAATTTCTATAACCGTATCTTTTGGTTTCATAACGGGTAAAAATACCTATGGAATTTATAACTTTCGAAAAAATATTTGGAATGCAGTTATCGACGCCATATCTGTGATACCAACACTTCACTCTGTCGTTAATTTTTCCTCCTCCATCCTCACACCAAAATTCCATTTCCTAATTTTTTAGTGCTTTATGGAATGTGAAATATTTTGTCACGTATTATATCGCAGAACAAAAAAATCTGCCTAGCATGGCCTCGTTTCACAGATATTCTCGTAGGTTACGTTTGCCGTTTTTCATCCGTTATGCATTAAATTTTCGATTCCATGCATACCCTGATAAGCATCGTTGTAAATCTCTTAATAAAGTAATGCATAGAATTTTTTACGAACTTAAACACGGATGATTCGCATGTACTTTTAAAAAACGTCGGTTTTTATTTTTATCACTATCGGGTCATCGTGCAATTCTGAGCATTAATAAATGTGTTGGCATGTACTCATATTCTATGGAATCCTTCCTTAATTGGCTCAGCAGAAAATAAAACTAAGCAGATGAAATCACTCTGGTACGATTAATTAACCAACGTTTAAGATTTCTACTCTGAAAGAGTAAGGGGTATTTCTTTATCGCATTATGAGATGACTTAGAAATCGACATAAATTCTGACTGAAATTTCGATGAAGTTTAGGATTTATTTATCAAGTTTTTCACTACGTTTAGTCTAATGTTACCAATGCAAGGGCGAATGTTCAACACTTTTGTGTACCGATAGACCCTGCAATTCCCCCATTTGGGCCCTCGGAGATTCAATGCCTATCAGAGCACCGATAGATTCTTTTGATTCGATACTGATCCTAGGTGAGGATTAAACCTATGAAATTTGGGAAGCTTGTCAAGAAAAAAACGTTGGAAATGTGACGTGATAATCCTTTGGGTGAATTTTTGCACGTATGAGCTGTTACGTCGACTTAAGTAGCGTTTCTCATTCCTTCCTAACATCCAAATGAGAGATTTCCAGAAATGGCAGCAGGAAAACGAAGGAAATAAAAATCTTGGCAGCGGCATGCCGGCGATTGCAATTATCCCTCTTCGCGTCCTTAGCGGGAAATGCAATCGGTGTCATCTTCCCAACTTTCCTCCCTTTCCTCTCGTTACCGATTGAAGAATTCACTTTCTAACGTCCGCTATCTTCTTTTACTCTGACTCAACTCGATATTTTTCCCCTTCTTAGGGATCCTACGACAAAGGGATGAGGTCACTCATCCGACGGAAAAACCATTGTTCCAGAGGGCGATGCTTATAGCTCCCTCCATCCACCTTCGGGCTCAACGCACACCCCTCACGTCCTACTTAAAAGTGGCCGCCGGAGATTCCTTACGACATTCGCGCCTGCCTTCGGTCACGATTCAACGCGGATTTATGCTGTCGCAGTTGTCGTATCGACCAATCAGTTATCGAAATTCCGAGGGGAACACCTGATGGCCGATTTCAGAATTTTGGTCGATTCGTTTGGCAATAAATTCCTTTATCTTCACCCGTGCGTTAGATATTGCCGACGAACTCGCTGAGGTTCTCGTTGACGTTTCTTCCGAGCTTCCGGAATGTTAAGTGCTGACTAGAGATGAATTGACGATGAAATTGTTGAATAAAACAGCTTTATGACAGCAAGAGAATAGCATATAATAGAGTATGCAGAATGTGCCTGTTTTGAATATTTTAGCAGATTTCTGAAGCCTGTCTCTTTTTTGAATGCGGCTAGCGGAATTTATCGCTAAGGAAAGTAGATAATTCCTATAAATAATTTTATCGGTCGGAATAATCTAACATATTATTTTATTTCTGTAGCGTAAGGAAAATATTTTTGTAAACGAACATGAATCTTCCAGAAGCATGTATCGATTATTGAAATGTTTATAGCTCGATATTGCATTTAATATTTCGATTAATGAAATATACTTTCGAAGTTAAAAAAATACATAATTAGACAATTTATATGTAAGATTTGCAGGTTCTCGTAGTGCATAAACTACATCGATCATTGGGGTTGCTGTTAAAGCTCAATTATTCCATTACTTATCTGGGTTTTGATGTATCAGACTTCTAAGTCTATTAAAATACCAACGGCTCAGAAATGTTGTATATCATGGTCTCAATCGTTCCGAACAGTAACCTATTGGTTTATCTTCTGTATGCAAATTAAGGAATAGTTAAATTAAATGTAGAAGGGAGTAAATAATAAAGCTAATGGTTTTCAAGAAAAAACCCAAAATGAAGACTGGTGCGGTATGGACCGAGGAAAGGAAAGAAAAACATCGGGCACGAATGAGAGAGATTTGGAAGAAAAGGAACGAAGGAAAGAAATGGTTGAAGTAAACGTCGTCCATAGTAGCTTATACGATTTAATAATAATAAGGGAGTAATCCTCTTCTTCCTAAAGGGAAGGGGGAATCCTAGTCCAGATTTTGCCAAATAAATTCGTGTTCGTATATTATATTGTATAATTACTTATTATCCATAGCAAGACTCTGAAGAATTTGCTCCCCGTTTTTCGCTTGAGTGCTGGCTGAATGATTTAAGCGCTGTTTTCGCCTCTCGGATGGGGACATCAGCTGCACGGGAGAGAAAATGGTAAAAGCGTTGTACTCGCCGAGGGCGAGAAGGGGTGGCTGTAAACACGTTCATATCTCATCTTTTCCTCGTCCTCACGTTGGAAAGGGAAATTCTCTTCTTGCTTTCGTTTTCACTTGCTCTAAGATCTAAAACTTCTTCCTTGTCATCAAGACATCCTTGCCGACGACGACACCGAGATATCTCGCGCCCCTCGGGAACGCAGTCGCTTCTTTGGAATGTTACCTCTCACTCCTGAACAATTGCTAGGTGCGCCCATAAGTCTAATGTACGTTTCAGCCGAAGTCGTTTCAGACGTAGCCTTTTCACCTTTGCGCTCGTGACATAACAATCCGCGTATTGGATTTATTCTCGAATAACGATTATATTCGAAACAATGAGCTTTTTTCCATCGCTGTCGTGCAGGAATGCTACTTCGAAAGAACCACCGAGAGTTTTGCTAAAGATGATGGGAGGAGAGTAAAATATCAAGGTACTTCTTCCTAAGCTCACTTAGGTATTTTATACCCACAAGTCTTCCCTATTCTCTTATTAATTTAAAATACTTTTTATTTTTGTAATAATTAGATACTTTTACATTAACATTGGGTTAAGTGGCGTAGGAGACTCCAAAATCAAGTCTTAATTTTGCTTAAATTTGAACGTCATTTATTGTATTTATTATTATTCCATATATATAAAGGTAAATGTAAGTTTGAAATTAATCAAACAAGTAATTTGTGCTACCCTGCCACAATTATCATTACCCTTTGTGTAGTGATTAATGATTCAAGTATGATGCGTAAAACAAAGTAAAGCGTTTCATTTTTATATCAGATTCATACACTGTGGAATCAAATGTATTTAATTTGATGGTATGCGCTGATTTATGAATTTAGTTTCACACGAAAAATATAATGTAAAATTTTAAAATTTGAGTTAAGAGCCTTATAAGGAGAAACGTGTGGCACTTAAATTGATGCCATGACATTTTCTTTAGAGAGCCGTTTGGTACCTTCTAACTATTTTAAACAAAATTTCTCTTTCCCGTTACCAATTACACAACCTTTTTCATTCTCTTTACGCCACTTTTTCCGCTCACTTTTTCTTAATGATTACTATTTCAACTGTTTTACTGCCAAGTTTTCCGTTTTCATATGTTATCTCGAAAGAAATCTCTAATTTAAGGTTTGCTCGGTGAAAATATGATGGAAATGATACCCGCGTACCATAATAGACTTTTTATCGCAGTGAAACCACAGTAAACAGCAGAGAGTTAAAATGCATGACTTTCAGTTTCATGCGTATTGAATTAAGCGCCTGTTGCAATTTCCAGAGAGTGGCTATGGGATTCATCATATTGCAAAACCTTCCCCAACCTGTTCAAGATATGTTTATCGATTTCATTACGGCATCTCGGACACTAAGCGTAATTTTTTTCTTTCGACTTTTATTCTACTTGATCAAGTTAACCTATTTTCGGCTTTTCATTTTTCGTATCTGTGGAATTAATTTTCGTATCAAAGTTTGATTATATGATTCTGGGCGCAATCAATTGAAGTTTAAATGCATTTAATCAATACGGAATGTATAAAGTCTGACGTATCTATATCTCAAAAATATTATCAGTTACTTGTAGACATTTATGACATTTTTGTATTTTTTTTAAAGCTGACAAAACGCTTATATTTTATCCTTTTGTAATCCTTAGGAATCAATAAATCTTTCATTAGGAGTAAGACTATTGTATGATATAGAACGTAGCTATTTAGCTAGATTAATTTAAATATAAATTTCTATGATCACTGCGATTAATATTCAGGTTACATTCTGTCCAGCAGAAAACTCATTCTTCATAATTCAGAGGTTTCCTTCTCGTTTTCATCATGCCAACAACCTCACCATTGTTTTCTTTTATCACATCTCTCTTCCATCAATTTCATCCCACTTTTCTCTTTCTAATGTCTTCAATCAATTTCCATTACTTCTCTAACATAGTTATTACTTCCGCGTATCTTTTCATCGGACTTACTTTCTCTAAACTACGTCATACCGACACTTCACGAGTTTCAAGCTCTTTAATGGCATGCTTTATTGACTTCATTTATCGTAAACACATTAGAGGAAGAAACATTCGAGGTTCATCACGTTCTCATAAAAAGTTCAACATTCAAACTAGTGAAATCGTTCACCCAAGATGGATGTATCTCATTACATTTTCTTGACATTTAATTTTAATTTGTTATTTACTTCGTTGAATTTGTTCATTGATTCGACATCCTCGTGTATTTTGTTATATCCACGTTGTGGAAATCGAAAAAACATTCCATCTGTTTCATTTTAGCGCTTTCCAAACTATTTTGTCATTCACTCGCCATTATTGGATATCGTAACATTTGTTTTCTTCCGTTCTTTTTTAGAAACTAATTTTGAGCAGCAGTAATGTAGTTTCATCTCAATTGCAAATTTCTATATAAATATCCCTACCCTATTTCCTCAGCCTTACATCCTGCAGTGCTTCTTCTTAAGGAATGCGTCAAGAGAGAGCGTCTGGCTCGCACGCGAGAACACGGTGATTAACGGATAGTTTCTACATATTACCTCGCGTGAACATCAGCACATCTTCCTGCCATTTGAGGGATATATCTCTGCATTCTTATTAGCATAATGAATCCCTGTTGTCTCATTGCGTACAAGGAAATTACCCCTAACTATGTTCTTGTGCTCGATGTCGGACTTAAAATATACCCTTCGCTTTATGAGGGGCAACGCTTAAGGGAACGTTTCTTTCTTGTAAATGACGTCATGGCCTTGGAAATGGCGAGCAGGAGAGATTCACGAGGAATTTGAATGATGTAGTTATTCAGTTTAAGCTGTTTATAATACCCACGTTGAACCCTAAGTTAGTTGTGACGAGTGTGGTGTTTAAAAGGTGAGAACGGTTTTCTGATTTTTCGAATTCAGAGATGCAAATCACCTGATTCTGGTTTTCGGTGTATTCATTTCCCTACGATGGATGACCGGAGGAAAATACGTAACTGATCATGTTCTAAAACTTAAAATGTTTCTGAATTGTTGGGCAGCTTGGGGCTATCACAGCGGGAGAAATCGTTTGGTGCTTTCATACATTTTTGAGTAGGCAGAATTTGAGATGCATGGCGTGAATGGGAAAGATTTTGTAATTTTCTCTCTCGCAGTTTGTGATTTTCTAAGTTTCGAAAGGAAAGTGTCAACTACTAATGAAGGAATAGAAGATAACATTCAAGCGTTAAACAATTATAAAGTATTATTTTTGTCGAAAATACAGTTTTCAGTCGGATTACAGCAATCACATAGCAAATGTTAATTTTCTGTTAACAATTCCAGGATTATTAATCGATTTTTATTATTCTTCAGCGGGGATTTCAACGAAATTCTCTAACTAATGTCGAAGACTAAAAAACAGTCTGTACATGTCATGTATAAAGAAAGCGAAATTCAATTTAATAATCTTTTAAAATTTATCTCTTTTCTATTTGTCTCGAGTAATATGTTTGTATTTGACGTTTGTTTACATTATTCGTTCATTTAAGAATCAGATGCATCTTTCAAAATTCCTTTCACAACAGCCATTCTCAGTTATAAAACAACCCAACCAGCGTCCTTTACCACCTTGGAAATTACCGGTTCATTAATTTTTTTATTTGTATTATTCTGTCATGAAAATTAAATTATTCTTAAACCTTTGCAATGGTATATATGCTTTTAAAGCAGCTTTATTCTCTCGCCAAATGATTATCATTGATACTGGACGAAGTTTTAAAAAAGTCACAATTATTGCTGCGTCATCTGACGCGAGGATTCTCATACCAACTGTATCCCCTTTTTCGTAGATTAGACTTTCGTCACTGCGATAAAAAGATTTTAAACTCATTAACCTTTAATTTACATTCCAAATATCTCTGAATTAGTATAAGTATAGTAACTTCATTAGCAGTGGTTCTTTAAGATTCGGGGTGGCCAGTATACCTCCAGCTGCGATTAATCTTAAGACTTTGTTAGACTGGGATCGATTAACGGAATTCCGTATTTACTACGTAAATGGCTCAATATTTTATTTGTCTTTGAGTGGCGTTGTTTAAGTTTATGAAACCTACAAACCTTTCTGATGACTGTTATCATGCATACATTTATCATAAGGCTACAGATTGAGGGTGATAAAATTGTTTTAGAAGCTCCCTAAGAGGAAATACTCGGCATATCGAGTACTTCAACAATCGACTCGTTAATCAGGCCCGTTGTAAGGGGTCCCAACTCGGTCGCTTCGATACGAATCCCTCGAATTCATCCCGTACACCTGTTATTTGGAGAATGCGCATTAGGAATGAAACGTGGTGAAGAGCGGGATTGAGACGGTGGGAAGAAGAAACAGGTGTTGAGGGGAGGGAAGAGTCTCCCACGGGAGAACAGGAACGGGTGGGGGAAGAGAAAGGAAAGTGGCCTCAGAGGGATCGCTTGGGATGGGAGAGCCGAAGAGACGGCACAGAGAGAAGAGGTTAACCTCCCTCTGACCTCCCCAAGCGGAGAAAACTCTAGTGAGAAGAGAGGGTTGGGCATTAAGGTGTGGAAGGGGTTGAAAGGGCTCCCCTCTCTTCCTTTTGCCCCCGATCCGGCTACCGGGAATGTATGTATCTCTGTCCTTATTCAAGTCCATATCTCTCTATCATTCTTTTACTTCCCAATTTATACAAACGATTTCCAGTAAAATAATTATTCGCATTACGTATTGGATGGGTTAGGACTAAATGAGATCGATTTCGAGTATAATTTTGCTTCATCGTGTTTTTGATTTTATTTAAACTCAAATTTGTAGAAAGGTGTCACAATATATCTATTTGCCTATAAATTTATATTTCTTTTCGACTAGATCCGTTTAAAAATAGATATATTTAAGCTAGTTTTACAAGTAGAGTTGACGAGTCGGAGATGAAAGGAATTTACCGTGGGAATAAAAATGTTGCATCCGTTCTCAGTTTATCGTATTTGATGAAATGCGAGGGTAATATCCGGTATAAGGAGAGAATGGTAGATGAGGACTCTGTTAATATTCATTAAATCCGAGCTTCATGAAAATATATTTACTGCGTAACACTGAACCATGACATTATAGAACTAGAAAATATCAAAAAAGAAACCATAATCAATGTTATTAACTTATGGTAAATATGATGTATTTGTTTCTGAAGAAATTGGTAATGGTTAACAATTTTACGGCAGAATAACCTTAAAAAATAGAAACATTCTATGCATTGCAGCTTGTTATTGTTTCTTTTTTCATTGTAATGAAAAACGTGAAGAAATCTTTTTTAAAAACTTTCTCCCACAAACGATTTGTGATGGGAATAACAAGTCAATCGTCTTGTGTTTACACCACCTTCCCTACGCTGGCAATCTGTTTGTAAGGTACTAATATTGATATAGTAGTTATGGGCTATTCGGAAAAAATGTTTCCCAAACATTAGATGTAAATATTCTTATGCGGAATATTATGAAATGAAAAAAAAATAACTGTGAATGAATTGAGGTTAAAAAGAATGAAACGAGGAATAGTTTGGTTGGTCCAAGAAATATGAGCAGTAGTTTTGGGAGTACGATAGTGAACAACGAATGCGGTATTATTGAACATCATCCCTTTTAGGCTGTAGTCAAGTAACAGGTATGATATAATCATTAAAACGATACTTGAAGTGAGGATAGATCGAGGTTCCATTCTAAAATCTAACTTCATAAGGTATTTTTAAAATATTTATTATTATGTATTTACTTTTAATAGACTTTTAACTAATAATTTTCAAACAGGTTTTCCATCTGATAGATTACGAAGAAAGGAAAATTGCAAGGTGTCATGCTGAGGTTCAAATGTAGCTATCTATGTCGGAATTTTATTTCGCTAGGATGAATGAGGATTGAAGGTTAACTAGTTTTGTGGTGAAGCACTCGTTCAATCATTTTTACGTCAAATAGAGGAAATGATTTTTATGTTACTAAGTTTTCTGATTCCAAAAACCGGGTTAGAAATACAATTGATACCATCAATAATACGTCACTGATCTACTGAAATTAAGTTCATGGAGATATTGGTCTTTCTATTGACTCACTACTCCTTGGGAACCTCGGAGGTATTACCTCCAGGATGGGAAACACCACGCCTTCGATTTGGAAATTCGAGGCCGAGAATAAATTTGAGAAAAACTGCGAGGCATCCAAAGTTAAGCAGGTGTTGTTTTATGCAACGGTTTCAGACTTTAGATACAGAAATTTTTCGTATAGAAAAGAAGATAGAGAAATGTTGAATTCCATGAGTAAGACTTACTATGAATAATGTTTCTATAGATTTAAGGAATTTTTGGTTGTCATTTGAGGATGAGTTTAAGGAAACGATGGTCTAAGTAAATTTTAACAAGTTTAATATCATTGCATCCTTTCTTGTTTCCAAAGTGTTGCTTCACGTTTTTTATATTTTGATGGACCAGTTACACACTTTCGTCATTCGAAAATTGGCATTGCAAATCTTAACAACTTTCCCACCAAAGAATGTTATTTTTTTCAGTGTCTGCAAGATACAATTTGGTAAAATTAACCATAATTAACAATGAATTTACGCTACGTAATTCTTCAGTCCACCGAAATTCCTATGATATTTGGATTTTTCAAAACATTTGGTATTTTATTAGAACATATTGAATTTACATTTCCCATTTATTACAATATTAATGAGGGTGCTTTATTCCACCCAAAAATGTTGCTAAACTAATTTTTAGAAAGACACTCCGTCATCCTTCTAGAAATTCTTTAACGTTTTATAATCATTCTTATCATTTGAATTAATCTTACACACCAGACCAATGGAGCATCAGTTACAGCTCCTTGGAGAATGCCGTATTTTAATGCAACTTCATCACATCCGAAATTAATCAGCTCTGCTGTTATTTTCTCTCGAAAAAATAGGCACGGCAAATTGTCTTTTATATCTGTACAGTACAAATCGTTTCTGAATAGAAATTTTTTGTTTGGAGGCAAATTTACGAAATCTTTTCTGAATGTTCTAGAAACTACAACTTTCGACAAATGGAAATAGAACTTGAAGGAATGGGTTGAGCTTTCTTCTTTTTTCCGGGGTCAACGTATTTCCTGACGATGAAATCAATTGTTTCTTTAGGGGTTAATTAACATGCAAATTTTTTCCACCGAATTTCGAGGAAAATTCACCCATGTAATGATTGGGACAGTTTTAGTCTAACTTTAAATGTGGGTGATGTGAGTTAATATCAGTTTTTCAAGATATTACTGATGTTTTAAATAAACTGAAAATACACACCAATAACTTGATCAGAAAACTTCCGTCCGTTTAGTTTGCGTTATGTTTTTGTTGACAAGTGACCAATGCATTTAAATAATAGAGAAACGTATTGAATGAATGAAACTTTTCTTAGACGTTGTTAGGATTAACGGAATTTTATTATTGCAATTATTGGTAATATAGGTAACTTGGTGTTGATTTAATAGTTTAATTTCTTAACTAATTCCAGGTTATCAATGTAAAATTTACTCTTCAGATGCTTTTGATTTCAATAGAGAATCCGTAATTGTAAAATTTGTGGAAGTATACAAATTTCCTGTGATCGAAATCTAATGAAAAATAAGAAGTCATCCTGTAGAATTAATGTGCGTAAATTTATTAATTTCCTCGCAAAAATTATTTGCTAGTCTAGCATTTCAGGACTGTGCTTCTAAATAATCTAATATTTGACCTAATCAAATAGTAGATTCGTAATATTTGATTAGGTCAAATTAAATAAAAGTGATAATGATTAAGTCATTCCTCTCTCCAACGCCGTAGATACTGAATAACTTTGTTATAATGTTTAGGAAAACACGAAAGTCGTTCACGATAAATAATAATTATTATAATTATTTTAAACCTGTGAATGGAATCAGTGATTTAAGACTTTCCCACCACACAAGACGGAAATTGTTGGATAAATATTCATGGATATATATCACTGTTTTAGTGGAGACATTTCGAAAAATGTTGCAATGTTTCCAGAATGAATGGAGAAATAAAGTGCAAGGATGAAGCGAAGGCGGATGTGAAGATGGAATGAGAGAGGAAAGAAAGGGTTGGGGGAGGAGAGGGCCCTAAGGGGAATAACTTTCGCGAGACCCACTCCACCTTCCGGGGAGCATGGAAGGCCGACTTTCTCGGCTTTGTGGCTGACATTCGCTTTGTTAAATACATCGATGCCGGCGGTTAATTTTCGCTTCTTCACTGCAAGTTACGGCCCAAGAGGTTAAACAAACAAGAATGTATGGGACTCTTCGATGTTGGCCATTTCATAAGGCAAGAGGGGATTTTTGTGGCCTTATCCAGGAAGTAGGCGGATGTCACGTAGTATTACAATAAAGGAATAGATACGCGCCTTAACGATCCCTTCTATAACGGCGTCTTTAAGACTAGAGTCTATACACCTTCCATAAGGATTTCCGTTTGCCAAGAAAAGTTTCCGCCTGCGGAAGCTCAGTTACGATTTCCCACAGCGAAAACTGCTGCCATTAAGATTTGTATCATCACTATCTCCGTTAAATATGTTACCAAGTATTATGATGAACATTCAAAGTATTCAAGTAGTCTCCTAGAGCTAAGAAATATTGAATGATAAACAACTGCTAACACTCGTCGAATCGGGAGAATTATTTTTGATATATTTTCCATTAAATTTGAGAAATTTATGATATTTTAGCAGTAGATTCGATTAACTTCAAATCTTGTTAATTGTATCCAATTTTCATGGGAAACTTCAATATCATTGTGCATCCTTGGGCGTGTCTTCGCATACGCGACCGGAGTACCATTGCCATACGTCCACACCGATGCAACCATTGAAATCTCATCAAGTAACCTTCATCTCTCAATCAAGTGTTGAGTTACCAGCGCTTCTTTTTTCTCTCTTGGAAGTAAAAAAATCTTAAGTCGTAATGTACTCACCATTTTCAGGGAACGAAGAGATCAAAACTGCCACCCCAATCACTAAGAAACGAAATCCCCACCGCACCGCCATATTCCACGATTAACTGGACAAGTCCCGTGTAAATTATATATACAGAATACAAAAAAGAGGCAACTTAATAAAAAAACAACGAAGAGCTGCAGCACTACCACAGTCTCTTCATCACCATAGGAACCGCGATCTGCGTGACGTTGCTTTTATACTCGGGAGTAGGTGTCGCCACATGAGCCGGTCGGATTCCCCCCCCTCGGCCCACTCCCCTGCCGTCTTCTCCCGCTTGGTCCCCACCCCTTAAGAGCGACTCCAGCTGCCACCACTCTTTACTCTCTCTCTATTTCTCTCTCCACCCTCCCCTCCTTCTTCGGAGGTGAGCCTTGTCTCGGTTGGACTGCCTCCCCGTAGGCCCGTATCGAGGGCACCTCACCTGAGAAAACCTCATTGCGCAGGCGCAGAGGGTCTTTTTACCCGATGATGACGATGGGGATGGTGGCTGACGCCAGAGGGAGGCCAAAAAGCCTCCCCATTTCCCCCTTTGGGCTTGTTACTCGTGGCGGCTGAAGGGTCCAATGATGACGCCCTTCCGGAGACAGCGTTCCTCCCGATATTTGTTGCCAACGCCATCTAACCGCGGTGGAGACAACTGAAGGCGAGCGTTGAAGTCTCCGGAGGCGTTTGTGAAGAATTCGAAGGGATGAGTGGGTTGCGTCCCTGCGAATGCCAAGGGGAAATTATCTGTTGCCTTTGGGATCTTAAGGCATTCCATGAGCTACGCGATGCGTACACTATCGAATTAATATTCCAAAGATGTTCATTGTTGTCTATGAGAAGGTTTTGTTCTGGTTAATTGTAGTTAATTTTTGTTGTAGAAGTCAATAAGTAACTATTTATGTATAACGGTGGTTCCCAGCTAGGGAGGACTTTACAATACAATACAATAAAAACGTCTTTCTTGGGCGAAATTTGGACTAGAGGGTCTCTCTTTCCCTTTAACACTATTTAATGCATCTTCGATGGTCAAGGGGGAAGTGAAATTATTATACAGTAAAATGAAACGTTACGTAAATAATTTAAAACCCATAAAATTGCGTTCTGTGTAAATTTTAACACGAATCGCTTCATCAAGTTTACCACTGAAAAGAAATTAAGTTATTTCTATAGAGTGCAGAATTAAGAAGGAGAAATGTGAATCATTAGCATATTTTGATTAGTTGTCAGCTTATCATACGTGTTAGATTTTAAAATTGGTATTTTTTCAAATAATAATATATTTCCAGCTGTTAAAGATTTTAGGAATCATAGAATAACATTCTTGACCTAACATGTAGTACTTGGATATTGCAAATATTTATATCATAAATAACTTCTGTCAGACGAATTGGACGTTGCTTTTGATTTGTAATTACGAATACTTTGACATTTTAGTAATAGGAAAAAGTTTTTATTTTACTTACGCTAAGTAAGTTTCTGTTCACATTATTTAAAATTGTGGAGGTCGGTGTATAGGCTGACTCATCTTATACTTAAGTAAAGGCTTAGACTAGAGACCAGTTTTAGCACCCAAAAATTTCCATGGGTCATGTGTCCTGTGATTCATTGAGAATAAAGTAGTCTCTGAACATATTTTACCACTATGACCCTAATCTTACATTGAACAGGAAGATACGCATTTGACCCTAAAGGATTACTTGGGAAAACGTTCTTGAGGCTTAACTTAGACCGCAGAATGTCGTAAGTGGCGCATCACCATAAAAAATGTGAAAAATTGAGTCTTTTTATAAATCCAATGACTTATTTTCATTCTCAACTTGAAGAATCACACAGAATTAAACTTTCAATGCCCATATGATATTTTCATTTGGTTAAATAAATGTAAGCACTGGAAAAATAATGCCTGAATTTTTTATTTTGAAATTTGAAGAAGTTTCTGGGTGCCTGTTATAACTAATACAATGCAACTTTTAGGCCCAGTATGATAATGTGTACTCAACATGGTCTTTAACTAATGTTAATTTTGGGGACCGTTAGTTTAATGGCTTATCAGAGTTAAAGTGAAGGGTTAATATCTAACATATATGATGGATTGGCTATATATGAGATACATTAGACATGTAATCGTAATAATGATTCACCTTCCTACTATTTGTCCCCTGTGTCCAGCTTGATATTGTGGGGCAATCGCTTCAACATTCACATGGAGATAAGAGATGAAATATTGGCGTTCGTTCCAGTATTACGACGGAATGTTTGGATCGTTTCCTATCTGCTTTATCATAAAGGACAATTTCAGCCGATCGTGTGGACTATTTGATCACGAAAATCATTGACAATGCAACATTGCTTAAATAGCTCCTTTAAAAGCAAGCGACGGAGAAGTTTCAACCGAAAGATTGTTCGATTTATGAATTTCAATTTTCTAGGCTTACAGAGCACTTGGGAAATAATTAAAGAGTCAATGAATGCATTGATTAAGGATATTAATTATAAGTATTCATATTCAGGGGTGTATTTAACTTTCAACGAAAATTTAACTTTCAACATAATTTAAAGCCTCAGATTTACTTCCAACGATTATCTAATGATAATAATGGTTTCTAGAGATATAAAGTATTTATTTAACTATAACTTTGGATTTTAGTTGAAATCTAATCGCTAGATGTAGCATAAATTGATTGAATCAATTTGTGTTGATTTATTATATATACACATTATTGTGGAAAATAATAATAATTTATGCCACAGTTATAGAACGTTTAATTTTGAGCATTTTGCTTCTTGGTGTAAAATATGTCTCGTGTCACTATGTCAATTCAGATTTACATTACATTTCTATAGAATTATTCGTTACATAATGGAATGTAAATACATTATTTTAATTGAAAAAGAATTTACGGTAACTCAAATGTTTCAGAAATTAACCATTTGATATCAGATTTTTTCCGGTTTTCCCAGTATAATTACTGTTATTAGCTCCCGTCAGAGAAATCTGTAGCCCCATGCGTTGCCATGAAATTGTTGACTGCATATTAAAAGTTTTTATCTTGGTTTTCCAGGGAACTCTTCGTATTCTTTAACTTATGGAAGGGATTTTATGTTTTATGGCATCTAAACTGTCTTTTTATTTTTGGAAATGGGCTCTTTTGAATAATGTTATCTTCATTATCTCGTCCTCATTCCTTCCCTAATTGTATACTCAGTTCAACGATCTTATCGAAGTCATAACAAAGTTTCAATTAGATACCCAAGTCATGTTTACCTTGGCGTGTAAACGTGTATTTCCGTTGTATGCAAAGTCTCTTTGTTGAGAAAGTACCAATGATATCATCGAATGTTATTACAGTATTAACCTTTAAGCATGTCTGTGGTAATTACTGCTCAGATTCTAAATGTATTTGTGTAATAACGCGTACAAAAATATGATGTATATAATTTGTGGTAAAATATCTGATAATATACCTAGAGTTTCGATTGTCTAAGTAGGAATTTTTGTTTTGAGGAGTTCATCTCAAAATGCCTTCCCGTATAATGCTATATTATCGAAGTCATAACAAAGTTTCAATTAGATACCCAAGTCATGTTTATCATATTAGCAACTTAACCTTTAATGAGTCATTATAGGAATTTTTTTACCAGGTTGTTATGAATGGGATGTATTTTTCTTGTTTTTCGAAAGAAAGAAATGGGTTTGCACAAATCAAAAATTACGCATAAGGTATACGATAATTATGTATAAGAAATACGAGACGAAACGTGGGAACGAATTCAGCATTTTGAGTTCTGTTTTGAAATCGTTTGCGTGAGAAATTGTTACGGTCTTTCCTATATCTCATAGTTACTTAACTTACGAACTTATATAACGGAAATATAGATTACATTATTACTGATCGAACACTTTGAGAGGAATGCTCACGGGGGATGGAAGCAGAAGGATTGCTTGAGAGGAGAATTTGAGTAATAACACATCTACATAAATACCCTGCAAGCCGCCTTTCGGCGTGTGACATGGGGTATAAACACAATAGTGAACACCATGACACAACGTAGTAGAGTGAGGGGTTAACAGATTTAGGGATTTAAATTAGATTCCGAAGAGAAGAAACGTACGAAACTTAAAGGGCAAAATGGAGTTTATAAAAAGGTATATCGATGTATCTGCAACGAAAGAACTACGAAAAGCAGGAGATAACAAAGCGGTAAATATGCGCTGTAGATAAGTGATTATGATAAGATCGAATCGATGAAGTGAAACGTACAATGGAAATCGGTTATCACAAAATAAGGGAATCAAACAATGCGTTTTGGCTAAACCGAATTCCGTGTTAATTGTATGCCGTGATAAGGCTTACCACGTTATATATTGAGTGAACGAACTTTTAATTGAGGAACTACAAAAAATTTCATTATGTAAAATCAGCTGTTTGTAAAATTACTGTAAAAAATAATGAACATAAAATTTGAACGAAATCGAAAATACAGAAGGAAAATTTTCATTTTGATTTAAATCCGATCATAAATACCGTTTCGCTTTCTCCGGAAAAGTTTGAGAGGATATTTTCCTGCAAGCCATAAAATGTTAATCGTTCTTTTGTGTTACACATTGTTTTTTTTGTTATCCGTTTCGGGGGAAACTAGTTAGTATATAATGAAATATACATTGAGATTCTGAGTCTATAACGAAAAGGGACAAAACACTGTGGTAAGAGATTAGAGTTCGAGAAAAGCTCCAAAAAGCTGTTGTTTGCGAGCGCACAGTTGCGAACAAACAGAGAAAACAGCAAAATAACAGTTATTCATGGCTCCCGAAGATAGCAACGTAGTTGCCGAAATACGTATTAAGAACAATAAGAACAATATGCTAAGCGCGACCACGGAGAATCCTAACCTCCGCTGGTTGGAGTTCTCCAACGGTTAGTTTACGCACAAACAACGGCTTTTTGGAGCTTTTCTCGAACACTAATTGAAATTCTGTTTTAAAAATTTTTCATAAAGTGGACTTTAACAAAATTTCAGTTTGTGGCCTAATATGTTTTTTTAAAGTGAATATTATATATAATTTACATGCTAATCCATGATTTATATAGGAGATTAACTATAACCTTCACTTTAGTTCTAACAAACATTATAATGCTGAACCCTTAAGTGGAATTTGGCAAAATTCCATTTTATGTTTCCGTTATAATTCTGGGCCTGAAATTGTACCAAACGAAACTGTCCAATGCCGAACTTCGTGTTAACCGATATTTCGGGTTATCCGTTTTCGTGTTAACTGGTTTGCATTGTATGCAATGCTAGGAGATTATGGAGAAGTAATAAAGAATGATAATATGAATGATAAAAAGCTCGCATATGCTCAAAATCCATATTTATTTTGAATTGTTTTATGAAGGCATGGGAAAGGAGATACATGTTTCGATATTTCAACTCGCATGCTACCGAGAAAGACTATTAGAATGTTTCTGCCAATTCGAATCGAATTTAGTTCATTTAAAATCCCACGAGGTAGGCCATTATCGAAGAAATAGCCAGATAATGCTTCATTAACTATTGCGTTACCTTGACAAGGATACAATAAGGTTGCATATAGAGTCAATTTAAACTTTTACGATGTATATAATGCTACTTTTCAGTCTACTTCCTCGAAACAATGACGCATAAAATTAAGAGAAGAAAACTTTATAGATACAATCAGAATTTCCTATATATTCTTTAGATGGCCTTCTAAAGAACGCTGAGAATGAAAGAAGATGGGTCTTAATGTTTCATCATTTACAAGCGAGAACATTGGAATTGTTTATAGGAAGCAAGGGAACTTTTGCTATTATCATCGAGCTGGGTTATTGGCACACTTTGCACTTGCACTCATTTCATCTTTCTCTCATCTGTCTATTCTAAAGAATTCGTTACTGTACTTATAGTGTAAGTGTAAGAACTGTACTGTAAGTTAAATAATTTTTCTGTCAATCTGCTTTTTTCTACAATCATAATTATTACCAGGAAGACCTGAATGTTTACCTTACTTGCCATGCTGTAGAGCAATTACTTAGTATTAATATTATGACGTGCTGAGGTCTCGCTATGTACTTTTTTATAAGTATTTAGAAAATATCATCTTAAATCGTTTCCAAAAATTTCCAAGCGAAACTTAATAGAAATTTTCTTGAAACTAATTAATCGGAAGAAACTATGAATAGGTAGCGTATATAATAATTTTCAGAACTACCTTTTTTCTAAGTAAATATTTTCAGATAAGTTTAGATCTTTAGGATTTTGAATTCATTTTCTTATCTTATGAAATTGTTCCTCGTCTTGGTATGGTACGAGCATGATATCAGATAGATAAAAGAGATATCAGATCTTTATTAGAGCTGAACATCTTCATTTTGACAAAAATTTAATTACGTACTAGATTCCGTTTGTTATCCAGTGTTGTTTTTCTTCATCGTTATCCTGAGGGAAATGTCGCTTCTGAGATACTCGTTAAGTCAAAAGGATAAGGATATTGCCAATTGCATTTTACAATTCGACAATTTTAGCTAAATTGTTTCACAAGTGTCAACCGTGAAGTATTCTTAAGTTAGGAGTAGAATCATTTTATTATTTATGGTAATTCACCGACCACGGTGGCGGAATGATTATCGTGATAGCGGTCCAACCCCAAGGTCCTGGGTTCGAGTCCCGGATAACCAAGTTTTATAACAATTTTCTGATTAGGGAATGGTGTTTCCGTCAATAGTGATAATTATTAAATTGGGTGTGATTGAGATTATCTTCTGTGTCCACTAAAGAAATTATTATTAACTGTCGGCTAGCAAAAACGTCCTGACGTATGAAAAATGAGAAATTGTTCAAATTGAATCCATGGAAAAAAGACTTTCAAAGCTCGTTCGTTTGAAATCAATATGTTTCAAGAGTATTTCGTGGAACACGATAGTAAAGCTGAAAATAGACCTACTACGTAATTTCCTGTAAAATTTTTATAATCTAAAAACTAATTTAGCGATCAATAATCAATGGCTAGTGTCCAGTTTTAATTATCTTTGATGGAAAGTATCATCATACTATATCTATAAAATACACCTAATAATTTGAATCATATATGAAGGAAAACTAATTCAAATATAAAATCAGAAATTAAAAAAATGAATTTTGACAAAACGATGGCAGTCCACCTTCGTGACTTGGGTTATTTTACTGAAAATAGACAGAAGATCAGATAAAATGAAACGATTATTTCTAATTAGTAAACGGTCGCTAGTTACGTTATTGAATAAGAATATTTTTTGCTATCTCGTTAGAAGATGTTATCGTAAAGGAAGATGTAGTTTATTTTTTAATATGTTGGAGATAATAACATAATATAAAGCTTAATGGCATAACTATTTAGTTAGCTTGTAACGGAACCGTTTTCTTAGAATCTTCTAAGAAATTTTTCTCTTCTTCTCTTGGTAAACATATAATAAGTTTTATAAATCTTCCAAGGCTAAAATTGTTTAAGGAATGAGCTACGCAACCTCATCCATGGATAAGGATTAAAGCGATTCATAAATTGACATCATAATAACTCCAAAAACATCAACAATTTAATACTACCCAATGCACATTTCACCATTCGTGAAGGTGTCATCATGAGGGCAGAATCTGCATTCAATCTGCCTTTATCCTTTATGGTACCGTCATAGATGGCGAAATTTGCATTGGGTAGTATCAAATTATGGATGGTTTTCGGTATTATTATAATATTAATTAACTCAACCATCAGTGGCCATTTCCATTCTAAATCTAAGTATTATTAATTATATTAATTGTTATAATTCTAAAAATAGAAGAGATTGCGTCATGTTTCACAAAACGATACGCTTTTCCAGAGCATGGCAACATTTGCAGCAAAACGTAGAATATGTAAAGGTAAAGAATTTGTGCTAAAATAGAAAAATTCAAGAGTTAAGGTATTCAGAATGCTGAACTGGGGAGGTTAGATAATGTGATTTAAAATGATTTGTATTAGAGCTATGAAAGATGGACTAACTCCAAAAAATATCCCAGTGGCCAAAGAGAAAACATCGAAACAAAGCTTTAATTTAGAAAAGTGTTGTTTTAAATTTGAACTTTACCAAAGACCACGACCCTAATTTTGATTGATGCAGAGAAAGTTAGGAAAATCTCAGCAGCTAAATTTTAATGACAGGATTGTTCTGAAAATCAAAGTGAAAATTATGCCCCCAGATAGGTTAGTGTAATTGTTGAGGAGTTTTCCATTGTTATTGAGTGTATTTCCTCTATAAAAGATTTAAATACAGTGCTTCATTTATTTAATGTAATTTAAGTTGCACCAGACCATCTTTCGCAATCCTGTCAAGGTCATAATCTCCGAATTGGGATGGGATTTTCCTAACGTTAGGATGTCCTGTTTTGGAATTTTCGATAGATGTTGACTCTAGGTCGAACCTGTCCTCCTTCAGACGAAAATGGGATACTTCTTCGGAGAATATTACTGCCATTCAGCTTTCCTACCTTTCGGAAGAGCCATCGCAGTATGTTACGTAACAAAATCTCTCTTACCCTTCACGCTATTTAACCTAACGACCTGTTAGCGATTGCAAAGGTAATCGTGATTCGAAATTGTTCGTGACGATCTCGACCTATTATAAGAAAGCACGCCCTTTACATGAAACGGAATGTGATAAATGGTATTCAAACAGCTTACTTGACGAAATGAAGAATTGTCTTCAAAGTCATTCGAGATATTGGAATAACATTTCAGGAAGATCCATGCGCAGGATTTCACCCAGAGCATCAAGTAAAATGCCAGGGAACATTTTTGAGGATGCTTGATTTATTTTTACCTACTCTGTCGAAAATGTTTGTGAAACTTGGTAAATTATCGATGAAAAACGTTCCTAAGGTACAAACAAGAGAACTTACGTGTATTGTGTAGATGGTGTTTTTCAGCATTTATGCCGATGTATAGTTTTCCTTGCCTTTTAAGTAGTAGTACTTTTTAAACGGGTTAACAGTCCGAAAAAGCTAGTTAAGCATCGATTGCACATGTAAACTCTGTTGGCGAAGATCTTGATTCGTAAGAAAATTAATTCTGATTTAAAACTAAATTAACATTCTCCTGTATAGTCAGTTTACAAAACAAAACAGTCGCGCATACCTATTGAAGGTGTCCGTAAAAAAGGAGGGTGAATACATAATTATTGAACTTTGCTTGAAATTCCCTTTTCTGGGGATCCTAGTTCCAACAATTAAATGGAATTCATATTTCCCTTTACAATTAACCTAATTTTTACGACTCAGTTTTCGTAGAACTGATGTATAGGAGAGCGAAGCTGCGGTTCTCATTTTCTTAAATTCTATGCAATTTAATAATTCTAGAACCTTCTCCCCAATCCCGTAGCGTACTCATAAATAGAATTAGAACACAGAACGGTTAAATAGATTGTAAAAAGTATGCCTTAAAAATATATTCTTGTGATAATCGACTTGTGTGAATAGTAAGACATAATAATAATGGTATGGTTAGGAATTGTAATCAATGCATATATGTTTGTAATTGTAATTGTATGTGAAATTGTACGACGAACTGCCTTCGGGAGGTTTTGGAGGGGTTTTCCTCCTAATGTGTTATTTTGAGGTGTATGTTGTAGTTATTTTGGGGTATATATTGTGCCCTATGTAGTATGTATGTATTTGAGGTATATATTATGATGTAGGAATGATGTTAATTATGTATACGGTTGCCACCGTGGAATAGGTTTCACACCATAGCCTTTGATTGATAATAATAATAATAATTCGCCATATCTATTTCTATATATATTTTTTGGAACAGATCTAACGCATGTTTTATTTTTCATTAAATAATACTTATTTATCTCTTATTTCGGCGGTTCAATCCCGAGAAAAAGTCTGCTTCCGACGGCTCTTTGCTACAGAAGATCTTGGTTTATTTTTGTATCGATGTGTACAGAGCATTAATACATTCGGTTCTTTTTGGCAATCAACTGGCGCCGAGTTCCTCACTCATATCCAATATGAAGCCTTATAAAAATAAGTATGTACCTATTCGATAAAATTATCATTATTATCAGCTATCTTTCAGTGGAGCCCAAATGTAGAAATTATAGCAAACCATGTCTGTTTCATGCTATATGGCGCACAAAAAGGTTTTGTTTGTAGTTGCCTTTTTCTGAGTGAATGCAATTAATTAGCGAGTACATCGACGTTGGAAGTGAAATCTGTTGTTCTGCTCTTGCAGGAGTGAATTAAGAAAGATAACTGGACTGAAAAACCTGTCTATAATTAACGGAGAAAAACATTGCGTAAAGTCGCAGAAATGTCTTCCGTGACAATTTTAGCTGCCTAATTTGAGGCAATTTCGTCACTTCAATAACAAAGTTTCCTCATTCGCGTCATTCGTTAACGGTCAAGACCTCTTGGCATTGTGAAGAAATGATTCTCAGCGCGTGTAACTAACGCAGTGCTTTGGTATTAGTGTAATTGTTTAGAAAATGTCGAGAATGAACATTTTAAGGCTGGAATCGGTCATTCTGTGCTATATGTAAACTTTTTCCTTTGCTATTTCACCCTTTTGAGTTATGAAAGATGTTACTGACTGGTTATGTCAGTTGAGTAGTTATGGAAAATTAAGTATTATAAAGTAATTATGAAAGTTGTATGTGGTACGAAGCTTTATTCTAGTTTATGGTGTCAAGATGTAAGATATAAGAGAAATAAGAACCTTTAGTTAAATCTACCCGGAACATTATGCTAGTTAAATAGTCCCCCTTTCAATTACTTCATTTGAAATTGTGCGTACCTTTCAATTTGTCGGTCATAAAATAACGGGAAGCACTTATGAACTCCTCCAGTAATTAGAAATTATGTATATTCTGTGTTTTAGCAGAATATACATAATATTTTTGGAAACCGAAATACTCAGTCCAATTCCTTTCACAAAATTGAAAGTTTTACTTCGGCTTGATATTTATATTCGCCTTTGGTGAAAACGGCCCCGGGATCGATTCTCGGCGGGGGTCCATATATTTGAAATGTCCTCAGCCGTCAAAGAACTTTTAACAGTGTTGTAACTATATCTGTACACTTCCAGCTGAAGATATGCTGAATCCGAGTTTTTACCGTGTAAAGTTTATAGCATATCCACCAACGTTGTATCATTGAGGAATGTTCGAGTATTTTTATTGAATAATCGAGTAATTAACGTTGATCGTGAGGTATACATTGGTACATTTAGTATGGTATTTCCGTCTTTTAATGAGGTGAGATTTCCCTTACGATATGATTGTAAGTTTATCAAATTTGTTCCAGTTCAAATTCACAATGACAGTACTTGTTATATAAGTTATGCAGATAAACCCAATGTAAAAAATGTCGTAATAATATTATAAATATCAGGGATAAAGTAACAACCGACATTCCTCTTTCTTTGGTCAATATTGGTAATTGTTTTTCCATCTCATCAAGAAGAAGCTTTTCAACCAAGTTTCCTTAGCATTTTCAAAATATGGTCAATGATAGAAGTCGTCACTATGTGGAATTCCATCAGGTAGGAGTAAAAAACACTTCATAAAAATTCCACAATATATTTCCACAACACGACCGGTTTCAGCTAATTCATACTAACTGATGATGACTATTTATTAGTTGAAACCAGTCGTGTTGAGGTAATGTATTGTGGAATTTTTTATAAGTGTTTTTATTCCTTAGCATTTTCAGCTTCCTTAAGTTATTCTTTATTAGCCACATTAGCTATTACTTTAAAATGACCGGTTTCAAATATATCAGGGCTAACTTCATAACTTTCACACCCTTGTGATAATACGCTATGATTTCTTTCAAGTGGGCACAACGGTAAACAAGGAATACAACGAACATATAAGCTACAATATAAATTTGTGGTCATGCAGGGCAAAAAGTACCATTATTATTATTTCCCTCTTACGACGAGGTTAAGCCAAAATGGCCTCTCTTCCACCTATCCTCTGGATATGTTACGCGATAAAAATATTACATTAATATCCAAAAATATTTAACTAAAATTAACTTAAATCTAGAAAATAGATCAGGAAAGTCAACCATAAAATTATCTCCGCCACAACTTATGAATCGCTCATTAAATAAAATAAACACATAGTCAAGTGTTATTAAACAAAACCTGCGTCGCACAGTGCAGAACCCGTTTTTGCTGCTAAAAGTCGATTCTTCGAACTTTTTCGTAATAACCCAAAAACTTGCTGCTATAGAAGTCCATTTCTGCTTATAGAAGTTTCTGCTTTCTGCTATAGAAGTCATTTTTCCTCTTTGATAACCATTTCTATATAGAAATAGGCCTTCAAACTTGGATGATATTGATGGACGGAATTTCTTGAATATTTTTCTACATATTCGCTCTTAAAACTCTACTAGTTTTAATTAATTCTAATTGTTTTATTAGCTAAAAAAATTATTTAAGAGTATCGTTAATTTGTATTTTGAAGTTTTTTTTTACGATTTTTACTCTGTTTATCATTAGGTATGTCAAAAGAACCGTCTATTCCTCGGCACCTTTCAATTCCCTATTGCTTGATAAAGATTTTGACAAAAGAACACCGTCATCCACCGAGTTCTAGCTTAGTACAATAAATTTCAATATGTATTTACTAGAAGATGTAAAAATATCAGCTGGCTTTCTTTTCGTTGTTTGATGATTTGTTATATCATAACGCCGCAGGCTGAGTGTGTCAAAACCGGTGGTATAAAGATTTCAGGAGATTTTTAGATTTACCATCCTTTTTTACTTTAACATAGAAATGTCCTTATCAAACATTTAATAAAAAAATTGATTTTCATTGTTAATATGTTGTTTAATAGCTTGACATACACACCGAGATGAATAAATAACTCAACTATTATCAGCAATTGAAGCGCCTCAGACTAGTTACACCACTAGAGCCAGAACTGCTCTCGGTCGAATTAAATCGTTCTATTCTTAGCAGAAGCATCACCGAAATTTTTCGCAAGGTTCCCAAAACCATTATCGCCCGAAATATGCGGATCTGAAAATTTTCTGTTCCGGCACCGGCATGAAAATCTTAAAACGGTCGTAAATATGCTCACCTATCGGGAGGAGGATGTACGTTTTTACCGAAACGAAGAAGTATCCGACCGGGGAAAGTAAGAACTGGAAAAAACACGCCTTTTTGGCTAGCTTTCTCGGAAAATATGTCTTCGTTTTATCAATTTGTTTGCGTCCTTTGCGAGCTTTTGTGACTCTGAGTTCATCCAACTCGAATGCTGACGGAATGTTTAGTCATCGATGAGTCTCCAAACATTAGGTTTCCAGTCTCCGAAAATTCCCGATGTATCGAGTGTAGAAACATCAGGACACGAAATGGTGTTTTGAATAACATTAAACGTAAAAGGAGATAGGCTTTCAAGGATGAAAGGCGCTATTGAGCTCTTACAATTTAATGGGAAATTTGACCCCGTTTACTTTCAAGGGAAGAGAAAATTTTTGACATTTATCAAAAATCCATTCCCGAGCAGGTGCACACTTTGCTTTATGGATGGTTTTCGGTTTCCAGGGAGATCTTAGGATATTGTTTTCAATGTTTATTTTGGGGATAAATTATCGGTAAAATTAGGGATGGGCATACTCGAAGGAGGTGGAGAATTGTGCAACATGGGCAGCATGATCACTACCTATGGGACAACCGTATGATAAATACCAAGAAATTCTTAGTAAAACAGGCACTTCATTTATGTATATTCTAGGAAATTGTTTTGATGTAAAGTAATTTTAACTTAGATGTAAGAAAAAGATTTATAGGAATCTATGCATGGATAGTTTTCTTCTATGGCTGTAAGGGATTGGCCTAATAACAACAGAGAATTGAAAATTAGAAGCTAAGAAAATGTGGAGCCGCAAAAGTATGATAAAAATAAAATCGACTGATGGAGCAAACAATTAAAATGCTACATGCAGAACTAGTGAGGACAAATGGAAATTGATTATATACGACTATAGAAAATTTATGTAAAAAGAGGAAATCTTTTTGGTACATACTCGTGCTTAGGTATGGTAGTTTCTAATAGAAAATGGTGACTTCTTGATTATGGGTTGGCTTTGGGGACTGCAACACACCAATTTGTGGATTGATCGCGGTTTATATGCCTTAATATTCCCTATTCAATGTCATATCTTTCGCTTCTTGGTAACTGACCCCACCCCTTATGTCATCTAACATATTTTGCCTTTTTAATGATGATGAATAGTGACCTCAATAAACCTTGGGGAACACTAATATGAATTAGCGAAATGTAATCGTTATTAAAACAATTCAATTTGATGACATTTTAAAATTTTCTCCTCGGTAGGATTGTAAAATCATCTCCAGTCATAAAAATCTGTAAAAATCATCTCAATGAAAAAAATCGGCCATTCAGATATCATTATCACCGTATATGGGAAATCATTGAGTGAATCGACTACAGAGGGCGTTAACAGCGAAGTTATGTTTCCAGTTTGAGTTAACATGAAAAATTCGTCACGTTTGAGATATTAAGAAGAGTCGTGCATCATTTTTCTCTAATGATCGACCAAATAATTTTCGTTCCTTCAAGGAGAATCACTATTCACTCTCAAAATGTGGTAGTTTCCTTCACCTTTTTTCTTATGTCAGCTTTCCTTTCTAACACATTCTGGTATCTCCATTATTTCATTTCTTAATGGATCCGACAGACTCAGGTAATTTTTCAAGCCAATTCATATGAGGAATATGACATTACCTCGCATTTATGATCGTTTAATTTCTGAGATCTCCAACTTTTTCTCAAAAATTTATGACCTCAGAAAATTAAAATTTCTATAAATTATCGAAGTAATCTTCGTGAAGACTCAAACATGTTTTGCAATGTCTTCGCCATGATTTCCTGGCTGCTGATAACGTTTCTTTTGAATTATGTTTTGCCCACAGTCCTACTGTCTTCAACACTTTTTTTATCAGCAGATGATACAGTAAGATGCAGTTACTTTTAAAATATAGAGCCTAAGGATTTAAACTTTAAATCTATTTCTAAACTTATTATATAAATTGTAGCATCATATCGTGCGTAAAGAGTGGTGGCATAAGAACTTGAATGAATCCCGATTTCCCAACAATTTCCAGTGGTCAATACCAACCCCTAAGTTAGTGTTCTCAGCAGCCATGGAATCATGGCGATGACCTTAAGAAAAATGTGTAAGTCTTCATGAAGATTATGTCGAGAAGTAACAGAAGTTTCAACGTTTCCGGTACATTTCTTTTTAGAAAAAATAGAAACCTTAGAAAATGAAACGCACCTCGTACAGTTGATTCGTAATTGGAGGCAATCTATTCTTACTCCATATTTATCTTGGTTGAGATTTTCTCTTAGAAATTTCCATTCATTTGGGGATTGTCCTGTGTATGTCTTGAGACACATTTTAGAAATAGAGTGATTTTTTTAAATTATCAACTCATTTCAGTATCATTCAGTATTTTTTTAGGTTATGCTTAAAAGATTCGAATACAATATGCATAAGCTAAGAAAACTCTTCGCCTTGAATCAGTGCTTTTAATATGAAATAACTTAGAAAAAAGAGGAAACTTCACTTAGAATCGCTATTTGAATGAAAAATTTATATTTTAAGAAATTTTGAAATTTTTTGCAAATTAATTTAAATTAAACTTGCTTTTATTTATAATTTATCATTCTTTAGTGATTTGCGTTGACCTTTTTTATTTCAAAAATCCTTTACTTCTAAGTATGTATGCTGGAATAGCTATGATTCACCCGAACGGGTTCTTTATGATTCCCACGCACAAAGACTTATATGACCCTCGTTTTAATCCCGATTTTGGACGAAAGGTCAAAGCAATTCAAGATAGGAACGAAACATAACCATTACTCCTTTCATGTTTCTAAGCCTGGGGAAAAATTAAGATGTGTTCGAGGAGTGTACTCTCATACATATAAAAGTAGTATATCCTTTTAAAATAGCGATTTCTCTGTTAGAGTAGTATACGAGTATTTATTATATAT
>KZ308300.1:565254-580232 GCA_000376725.2 Ladona fulva | reverse complement strand
ATATATATATATATATATATTACAATGAATATTACACCATAACGATACTAACGCACCGAAAACTTTATCATAAATAACAACATTCCCTTCCGTCGACGAATTGACTCGGCGACGAATAGTCCTTCGACTAAATGTCTCAGCGACGAAATGTCTAGCGACGAGTTGTCTCAGCTACGAATTGTCTTTCGACCAAATGTCTCAGCGACGAAATGTCTAGCGACGGGTTGTCCCATCGACCGGTTTTCCTTCGACCAACTGCCCCTGAACCGATAGAACGATCTTTCCTTTAATTTCTTAGGCTATGATGGGACTCGGTGTGCTCCGAAGGATCCATCAGAGATGGCACCAACTCCTGCGCGAGTAGTATATAGTTCAAAACTTGATTTAGAAGTAGATAAATAGATAGATAGACCCTTTATTAGGTGGAAGAGAGGCCCTTCTGGGCATCTCTTCCACCTAACCTCGTATGTCATTGTGATATGTACAAAATATAATTATAACTAAAGGAAATAATGCGATGTGGGAAAAAATCATCGCAACTGAAGGTTGACAAAGAAAAAACCCACGTTGCGGGAACACCCACAGAGAAGGGGGATGAAAAAGCCCGCGAAAACAAAGTAAATGCATACAAGGACAATACATCATACAATAAATTTAAGGTAATCAAGAATGAGAACAAAAAATGAAAATCGAATTAAACTATAAAATACAAAGAATGTAAGTTTAAATGTTACAGTAAAAATATGAAATTATATATCTAAAGTTAACATTGGCTCGCTCCAGTGGCGTATGGCAGGGGGGACTTTTGGGTGTCATATGCGCCCTATCTTTCTGTTGACATTCACGAATGATTTTTATTTTGTACATTCTTCCACCTTTGAAAACCTCATCCGTCATTCTCATGGTTTTTGCAACCAGGATCTAATATTATAATAGAATATGAAACAATAGAAACATTAAAAGAATATGTATAACGCGAGGAGAATATTTCCACGGTTAACCTATTTAAAATATTAACCAGTTATCTATGAATCGGGATAGTATTCTAACTTAACCGACTTACCTGTTATGGCGGTCAATCATTCAACAATATTATCCGAAAACCAAGGTTTTTAGATTTTCCGTTATTTTTTATGTCCTAGTCATAGTCTGGATTGAGGCGTCATGGATTTAATTATTTCATGGAAAGTATCGTTGATATATACGTGTAATTGCCGCAAAGCATGTTTTCTCGAATATTATTTATGCCGGGGATAACCTTAAAAGCGCTCTGATCCAATTTCTCTTGTAGCCGCTTAGCAAATGCGAAGCCTCTTCATAATTTATAACCAGCCTTTACGCATTTATCGTTAGTAGAGAGTATGATAACCATTAGTTCCCTACGTGATAACGCGTGATTGATAACAACATTAGCAACGGGATCGAAACGTTAAGAAGAAACCGAAATTGTTCCTCGCTGACGGAATAAATGGGGAAAAATCATGACTCGGAGCTGGAATTCCTCGTAAAAGGTTCAAGGGGTTACTGGGGCGAAATGCGACATTCGCTGCAATGGTATGGATGATATCAGAAGGCTCGTGAGCAATTTATCTCTGGAGGAATACGAAAGGCATCCCGCAGGTTATAAGCGGATACTCGGGTGATTCATGTACCGTAGGCAAGAATAGCCTCTAGATTAAATGTGCTGCGCCGTGCGACAGTGTGGAGGTTTATAGTCGAATAGGAGAATCAACTGCATCGAGTGAAATTCATACGTTGAGTTACAGACTTCCCTCTATGGAGATGAAGACGCGGATGGCTTTATTACTGCGGAGATCAGCGTTCTGGAATCTGCGTTATTAATCAATCCGGTTTCATCCGCTACACTTACTTAGAATAATATATTCCGAGATTTCTCTGATGGAAACTAACATTGAGTAGATATTGGTTCTAGTATTTTCACATCGTCTAGAGCAGGGTTGGGGAACATTTTCATCGGGAACATTGACAAAGTTTCATTCGAGGAAGAAGAGAATGTTTAGGAACATAATTGTTTACTAAATACGTAAATTTGTCACATACATGAAAGATAGGCCGCATAAAACGCCCGAAAAGGCCGCTTGTGGCCCCGACCTCTGACAGAGAGAGAGAGAGATAGCAATAATAATGACAATGACGACTTTATCAGACGAATTTTTGTCTTAAGAGAACACTCTTACAATTAACCTTTTTAAGTCACGATTACAAACAACCAGGATTCAAACCTAACCAGGATTCTAACCCGGGACCCCGGCTAACTAGGCTAACACGGTAACCACTACACCACCAAAGCCGGCATTGATAACAACATTAGCAATTAGATTGGAGCAACGAAGCTTGAACTAGTATTTAATTTGCGTAAGAGATAATTTTGTGGTTAATTATTGTCTTACAGTTTCAGCAAAGACTTTTTATTTCACCAAAAGTGTTGACGTTGCAACGTCATTGTCAGGTTGTAAAATACAGAATGCGAGAAGTGACTCAGGTAATAGTGATAATAATATTAATCGTATATTTAGGCGAATTTTAGTCTAATGAGACAACTTTTACAATTAACATAGTAAAGACGAACACAAGCAACCATGACCTGACCAGGATTCGAATCCGGGACCTCGGCGTTGCTAGCACGCTAACCATGACGCCACCGAGGCAGGCACCGCCTAACAGTGGCATGCTTAGTTAATAATGTAAGTTTTTATCGATCCCAAAGAATCTAATTTAAGGCATCTTATATATGCATGTAGGGGAAAGGTTTGGTCTCCAAATAGTGACTATTTTTAAGGAAATACGGGGCAATAAGCGAAATATTGATTTCCGAGCGTAAAAAGAAGCATTTTCATTTGGGTGAATCAATAACTTTCTATTAGTTTCTAATTATACGCACGTCACATAATATTATGTATAAATAAGTAAAGTTCCTACGAAATATAAGGACTTAATGCCTGGCTCTAGGTTTGCAGTCTTATGCTCCCAGATAGCCAAGTAGGTAGTGCGCTCACCCTCGGTGAAAGCGGTCCCGCGTTCGATTATGTGTGTGATAGGCCGGCTCGTTAGCTTGAAAACGGTATTAAAGTTTCAATCAGTAACTGAAAGTAACTTATCTATTTATCTAGTTAATATGAGCCTATCGGGAGAAATTTTAGCGTTCTCGCTTTTTTCGTAATTTTCCTCCAACCTTGGGAACTCTTTTGATTTGATTTTTTTAAGATTCTCGACTTCCACCTCTCTCTCGTAAATGAAAATTAATAGCTGCATTCGGATGACTGATGGCTGGCATCTTGTTTTAATCATAAGAATTCAATCAACACCTAATACGAATTCGCGTGATGACTCTATAATAAATTATGGAAATTATATTATTCATTTTGAATCTCGACTGTAGGTCTTAATTAATCTCCATAGCATCATGATGGTAAAGTTTAATGTAATAAATTCCGTTCCCTCACACGTACCATGCCGTAATCAAGAGCAGTGTACTTTCGACTATGCGGTCTAATGATGGGTAAAGGGTGCCTGAGTAACCAGAAAACACGGATAATCCAAAATTTAACTTTCATTTCTCATAATGTTCATAATTTACTCATGTAAACATTTTTATATTAATTGCGTACATATTCCGTTATTTTAGATCGTTTCCTAGGTATATTAAAAAATTTCCTCTCACGAACGCGGATTTTTTAGCAGAGATGATGTTATTGGAGTCGTGTTCCCGATGCTTCATAGAAATTGTCTTATATGAGTTCTGCATATATTAAAGCATGAAAAAACTTGCTTTTATGTTTGAATAAAAAAAGGCGCTGAAAATATCGACGAAGAGTAAGAAATCGTGAGGGAATTCCACCAACGGGCAATCGGAAGTTTACTGTATAAAGATTTCCATATTAAAAAGGAAATATGCCATAAAATAGATGCTCTATCTACATATGTAGATAGCTCTTTAACAGGTCGTTCGCGGTTAGCCAAGTGATACGTAAGGCGTTAAAAAAATTTCCGGAAGAGGTTAATTGTCGCTCGTAGAAAAATATCGTTTCGACTCACGCGCGTGAGATTAGGAAGACCTAATCGCAACAATGTCGCAAGGTTTTAGTTTTAAATCATCGCACACAATTGCGTAAGCCCAATTACGGCTAATTTTCGAACGACCTTTGTTCGCCAAATGAATTCGGTTATTTCAAATGCTCATTTTCTTTTCCAGGGTTGCCAGATTATTTTAGAGCATGTCGGATTAACTTCCATGAAATTATGGAGTCAAATGAACCCAATGTGGGGACGGTTAGGTGTAATAGATGCTTTAATAAATCATACCAAAGAAATTACCATTGATATGAAATCTGAAATAGTTTATCAACATATTACGTTATCATTTAACAAATGAATCGTAAATTGAATAAAACTTACTATTTGTATAATTTTTAAAGTGATCGTTCACTTTTATAGATTAATCGTTCATATTTATCATTCCTGCAAGTTTTGCTTGGCCTTGCAAGAACAGTTGTTCATTACTCCTATACAGTTTCCTCGATGCCAAATAATGTCACTCAGGCGCTAAGTGTTCGCAGGAAACACTTCGTCAAGACTGGCACATTTGCTCCTTGAAATAGCTTCGTCCGTTCATAACAGATATGTGCAATAAAGGATAGATCAGAAGGTTTCGTAGGACGTAAGTAAAGGTTTCGTTGTAACATAATAGAAGTTTAAGGGTTGCCGTGCAACTTGCAAAGCCATAAACCAGTAGGCTGGTTGAGTTCTCATACCCCTTAAGCCATGAAATGCTTCGGAGAAGGAATGAGGCCTGCAAGGTAAGATGAGGAGTGAGGTAACTTTCTTGTCATCCTCACCGAGCCACAAACTTATAAAAGGAAGAAATCCTCCAAAGTGCAGCATAATAAATAACACTTTTCATGTGCTCTATAAATAAAACCTTCTATGAACTTCAATAAGAGTAACTTGTATAAAACCATTATCCAGCATGATTCATGTCTCAGATGGTTTATTTTATATAGTTTAATAAAAATATTCCATTAAAACGTGATAGTAGAAACACAATAAGGCTAAAAACGGGAAAATATAATTATAACTAGATTTCGTACTATTAGATTTCGAACTGTTTCGTCGTAAGTCTATCACGTTTGAATAACTAGCACATAAGCCAGTCGCAGCAGAGATATGCGTATATTGGCTTTCACTGCCATAAAACAGTGCTGCGAGAGAAAGGTGCTGATAAGTTTGCATTAACGGCGAAAAGTTTGAGATCTCGCTTGAATGGCGACATGCGTTGGGTTTGCCGAGGCGTGAATCACAACGTGATTGCTCTAACGGAACTCCAGCCCGAATTTCTCTATTTTGCCATAGCATCGATCTTTACTTGCCCTTTTTGTCATCGTGCATCGAAACATTTTTTCCGTGAACCTCGAAGCTTTACATAATCGAGTTTGTAGTTGACCGCAACGGAATATTTTGTTTCAGGGGAATAATGTCACAATGATGAGAAATGGAAAAAATATCAACAACTGCGGTAAGTCTACATTACGAAAAGTTATGAAGAAAGACGCCGTTATCTAGAAGTACAAATCCGTTTTCAACTGTTTTATCCCGGGATGAACGATTTAGTATTAGTAGTGATTTTAAAGTGCCTCGGCAGCTTAGGTAATTTCGCACGTGAGCCTCCACCAGGATTCGAACCCGAGACAACTTTCACCAAAGTTAAACGTGTTACCCACATGGGTATCCGGAGGCCCTAGGAACGATTTATTTTGAATTTTTATTCCTAAAAAACAGTTTTATTTTGTACATTATTTGGTACGGTATATTTTTTTTGGGTAAAAAACTTACAAAATTTTCTTAAACAATTTCATAAAATTTCTTAAAAACTCTTAAATACATAATAGTTTCAGTCATCATGTATATAGTGGCCAGTAAAATGTAAAACAAAATAATGACCAGTAAAACTGTGAAACCAAACTGTGAAAAAGTGAAACCAAGCATTATATCGTTTCTCCTACCATATCTTGATAAATGATAATGTTTTCTTTTGGTAAGAGATGGAAAAAAAAACACTTTTGGTTTCTTATACTCTTAGGCCCGATTTTAAAATGTATACTTAAATTGGACATAAATTAAAGTTCACTTTAAGGCCTGGTACTATTTTGTTTTGTTAAAGTGAAGATTATATTAAATCTCCTATGTATTTGATGAATTAGCATGGAGAAGCACAATAATCTTCACTTCAACTCTAAAAAAAACAAATACTACCAATGTAATACTGGGATCTAAAGCGAACTTTAGTTAAAGTTCATTTTCAGTATATATTATAATACCCATTATAATACTGGGCCTTATTCTTGTTCATAGTTGTGGCGATATACATATATATAAAGATACCGAGTTATGAGTGATTCCGAATTCAATAATTCATTTAGGTCTCTCTCTATCGAATGGTATGGGCTCTTCCCCGCGATCATCATCATTTTGGCTTAGTGATGAAAGCAAGAAAAAACAACCTTCTCCTCATGTTACCTAGTCGCCTGTTCCACTCGCTAAAGCCGGGTGGTTGAAGATCCGACCAGCTTTCGGGCTGATGACTGTTCGCGAACCATTTATGTCAGCGATGGTAGAGCAAGTAAATATCATAATTTTAAACTGAATAGTCGTTTCATCAGTAAAGGATTGATTAAAAAAAATTGTTAGCATGTGAATCACCCTTAAATAAAAGAAATAATGAAAAATCAATTACAATTTGGAGGACCCTTTTGACTTGAGTGCGGAGTGACTTCAACTCTTGGTGCATTTTTTTAAATAGAAAGGATAAATATTTTTCAAGGAAGTGAATGTTTTTCATGCGATGCCTTTGAAATGAATAGAATTTTTTTATGTTAAAAATCGAGAATGTGACCGCCAAATTTGAGAAGTCCTTAAATCAAACAATCAGTGGTTTCTCAAACACTTTTTATTTTTATTATAATTTTTATAATCATCAATACGATGACCTTAAGGTCTTCGAAATCATGTATGAAAGGAAGCTGTCATATGGGTTGTTTGGAAATATAGTGCCATGTTGTAATTTATTTTTTAATTTTTACAAACAGAATGAGTTGATATCGAGAAACAGTGCCTTTCAAGTAGGTTATAAACACCTCACACGGTTTAAGTCCAAAAAAGAATGTTGCCACCAAAAGAAAATAATGTCACACCAAGAATGGAAAAGACATCGGTGACTTCATTATTCTTCATTATTGGCTACATCATTTTATATATTCGGGTTCTAATTCAGTTTAACCTAAACACATATCCATGAAGTGTAGAGGTTTCGCATTGTCATTAATCTAATAAACATGAAATAAGTGTCAAAATTTATTTTCATAATACAAAAACCACTTTAAATACTTTATTAAAAATATTTATCTGGAAAACTTGTTATGATTTTTATACGCTTACGCTTTATTACAAGGCTTACTAAATCACAGTAGAAAATATTAACATTCATATTGGTATAAAAATTGAGAGCCCTTGAAAATTGCTGGTTTCTTTTCAGTCCCACAACTTAGTTGGATGAAATGATGAGATAATATTTTAGTCATCCTGGAAATAAGAAACTCAAAAATATCATGATATATATTTTGGTGATTTAGAGAGATTCAAATTTTTCTTTGGACTAATGTGTTTTTAAAATTTGCCTTCTTATCTAGGTACCGTTTTTTATATTAATTTCCTCCCGGAAATTAATTCTTAATGCAAGCCTGGAGAAGGGAGTGAGATTTATAATTTTTGAGGCATGATATAAAGCTGGAAAGTTTCGAGGAATCAGCGTTACCCCGCTGTTTGGTAATAAGAGGCAAAAAAAATTAAACGAGGTTGGGAAAAAGTTTTGATTCGAGGGAAATTGAGTTTTAAAAGTTATGAACGAAACTGAGAAATAGAGAAAAGGGTAACTGTGCTCGAGAAAACAGATTGGAAAATATAGATTTTCGTTTTTATATGTGGAAAATGTGAAAAGTTCGAATTTCATCAATCATCTTTACTCAAGTAATGGTTTCCTCTTGGTAATTTCCGTTTTACCAGAAGGTCAAAATTTGGATTTTTGCACCTGCATTTGTACCCCGCTTCATAATTAAGAAGGAAGTACATAAACGTAAATTAAGGAATGTTGAATATAGATGTTGAAGTCCAATAGAAAATAAACGTAATATACCTTTTATCGCCCGAAGAATATTTATTGTGAAAATTTAAATTAGAACTGAAAACCTTCTAAAAGTGTAATAGAATAATTAGAAAAAAAATCTTGGAAGTTTCTTATTTAAGTCGTTATCATTGTTTACAGCTCAAAGTCACGCCTATTTCGAAAAAAATAAATTTCATCAAATTTTATCAATTTTAAGAGCCTTTGCCTTGACGACTATTGCCGTTGTTGAAGTCGCGCTTGATTACTAACTAACTAATTACTAACATAGAAAAATTGGTAAGAAATCAATGATGATATATTAATCAATTTTTGTCATTGAATCTCACGATATCCACGATAGTTTTACGGTTTCCTGCCACTAAGCGCAACCTTAAAATTTCAATCATTATTAAATATTCTCAACTTTCTGTTGGTATTATGGTGATATGTTACCTTTCGTTGTCTTTTACGATTTACAATTACGGTTTTATTCGAAAATGTTTTTACTGATTTATTTTTGTATACGATTATTTTAATTTAGAATAGTTTATAACGTTATAATGTTACAAGATATTAATGCAGTTTGTTGTTTGAAGAAATTATTGCCATAAATAATTATGCTTGAATACGGTAATTATAAAATTAAATGCAATTTACTCCTTGTTAAACACTTTGACATTTAGGGTTTTATATATTGACCCTATAACAAAATTTTACGCGAGACATAAATCTTATTTTACCCGGGGAAAGCCGTTTATCACAGCGTTTTCTGATGAATCAACATAATGATGGCTTATCATTACCCCTCTCCGGCGCAGGAAAGTAATTCGTTCGTACACACGAAATGTGAAATTTTAATGAATTTAATCTTCACGTATGAAAAGTACATTTTTGATAATTACCAACTGTTTGTCTAAAATATACACACATTGTGAATGAGTTGTATTCATTAACAGAATGTGCGTACATTTTATTTAATACATGTCATACCGGTAAGTTGCGCTAAAGCTATGCAAACCGAGACGCTAAAACCACGCGATATGATGTTTCGCAAGAACCATAAGTTATAAAAGGACTAGATTAGGACCGTGATAAGCTGTATAAGCGATTTTGCTGTAATTCTCTCTTTACGAAAGTAAGTGTACGAAAGAGAAGTCAGCAGTCACAAGAAACGAAGTAGAAATCGAGGTTATTTTCCGAAATTTCGTCTTCAAAAGTTTCAGGGAATATCAACCGTGTAATCCTCAAACTTCAAAGCGAAACACAGTTTCCCGTGAATGCATGGACCCATTCCCTCTCCCGCATTGATTGAATACATCTGCAGCTCCTTAGTCGAGTGGACAGATTCCCGGAAGCGGTTCGGAGATTGGCCTCGCGATGCTGTATTAGATCCCCTCCTGCCTCTCCGCATCCTGAGGCGGACACGGAAGTCGGAGTCGAGTGGGCGGTTACGCGGTCACTTTCCGCCTTTTTTCAGACGACCGTCACTCATTGAAAGCGCTCCAAATTTCGCATCCCGTTCCGACCTGCATCGCAGGAACTGAAATTAGCGAGCAGATGGATCTAAGATCGAGGAATTCCTTTAAAGCCAGAGTTATCTATCAGATTAAAGTGATATTAAATAAGATACATACTTAGTTCCATATTTATCACTGAATTTCATTTGGTTGTAAGCAAACTAATGACTTTATGTGTGTGCATCTCCCCATGAATTCCTATCGTTATCCTTCTATCGCAAAGTTCAATGCATACTCAATGATTACCCGCATACTTACTTGGCTTCGGAAAATTTTTCCTTTCGATTCTTCATAAAAAAGGTTTAAAAATTCTGCATATACATTATTTCTACATAACTCAGTTTACATTCTTCTTTAATTTTAGCGAAATTGAGACTTGAGAGACCCGTTGTTCGGTAACTGTAAAATCTAATAGAGTACGACAGTTAACGAGAGGAATTGAAGCAAATGTGCAAATTAAGTACAAAAATGTATACAGTAAAAATGTGGAAACATACCTAAAATACCATTTTGAAATATTAGAAAAGTTTTCACGTACCATTGTAAGTAATAAACTTAGTTTAACTTATGTCCCATAGGGTCCATATACCCTTATCATAATTTATTTTAATACTCTAAGCTTTTCATCTTCCCAAACCAACGTGGAATATCCCTTTCGTAAAAGGGTAACACGGCCTTCATTTCAGTCCAAGTTATTTTCTTCCATTCGTTAACTCAGAGAAATTTGGTTTCATTTAATACTTCTATATCAAGACATTTCCTTTCGGGACTGCCATACAAGCTTGGATAATTTGAATACCTTTTCGGGATATGAAATCCATGTCACGTGGTCCAGTTTTCGAGGTCCCAAGTCAGACGTCACTTAAATGCTTACGATGTAAACTTAAAAGGAAAGATGGATGAATTTTGACGTTTTTTACTCGCCGTTAAGGTCGTGGTTTATTACTCGCAGGCAATTATGTCTGATCGCCCCAGTTAGATTCGGAATGATTCGACCTTAAAGACCTTAGAGAGTCTCGTTAAATCTTCCCTGAAAAATTATCCGATATATAAACCATTGAAAACGTCTTACGCTACTGGGACTCGATCCCAGATCTTTCAATTTTATCAATTCAAATTAAGATTAAGTGATTTTAATGCGTCTAACGCCTATAAAATTAGACACCCCTTGATGTGCCATCCCGGATTCAGAAAGACCTTGAGGTCAACCTGCCAATATCCGGCGTACATGGCGATGTACGATTTTTCATGATTGGCCAAATGGATTAAATTATGATTGATAGTACGTACTTGTTGAGTACATGTATGGACATTCACGCTGAGAATGTTTGTACTAAATACAATCATCTAAGTCTTTATGATAACAACGAACTGCAGAGATACGCAAAAATAATGTCAATAAACTTGGTTCACTGGTAAGGAAAGCTTTAACTTAACATATAAAATATCGAATTAACATTTAAATATCTATTTAAATTGAATCTATAAAAAATATGCACATGTAACAGATATTATTGAATGTATATCCGGAAGTTTGGGTATCTCTAAAAACATTTCCGGAACACAGGAGCTGTGATTAAATCCGGGATAAATCCCGGGGTGCAGGACACCTAGGCGCAGCTCACCAAAACGATCACTCATTCAAGTTCAGGTTGAATAATTTATGACTCAACTTGTAATCGAAGTTACGGAAACGTGCAGAACCTTTTTGGAAATAGAGCCATTCTTCCCGAGAGAAACGTTTTCACGGAAACGTATTACTCTTTCCTTTTGCGACATCCCTTTGAAGGCTTCCGCTTGTTGGCAAAACGTCACCCTTTGGCAGCACAAAAGCAAAGAGATCGACCCTTTCATTTGAAAGTTCAAGCTCTCACCTTGACATTTGGAACGAATGCCTTCGAAAGATCACCGAAATGGAGATCGAAAGGAGAGCAAACGCCCCGTAAGTTTATCACCCTTGAATAGTAATGACTTTTTCGGTGTCATTTTGGGCGTGGACTCGGCCATATCCTCCGCGTAACTCAGGTTGAGCCATGCGTAGCGGAGGCCGAAGACGTGCCCAGAAGGGTTTGCGCGTAAGATTCTTTCAGGCCGTCAAGGCGTGGGAGGAAGTGGGTGCACCTTGGACGGATATTGCAGCGGGAGAGAAAGGGGGCACCATACTATACCACTTAAATCGTACAAAAGTGTCTCAACTACACTCCGTTCAAGAACTCTATCGGCGTCATTGAAGTGCTCTTAATCCATTCCTAAACGCTGAGTGATACAAGGGATTTATCCTTCAACTTTTTAGGTGGGTTGATTTTAGACCGTTTCCTTGGCACTTTTCTTATAGTAACGGATTTTAGTGCTTTCGTTCTCTAACTGCAAACTGTTGAAACTATTATGTCTTTGGATCCGCTAGTGACTAATGTAGAAAAATTTTTAATATACATTCATAATACGTTGCTACTTCCGCGTCTAATTGTAAGTGGCTCACTAGAGAGTTGTTAGGCACGCGGAAATTTGAAGGCGATATGCATTCTCCACTTCTAAAATTAAGTTTCGAAGAAAATTATTGTGAGTACAGTCAATATAATGACAGTATTCGGTTTTCTTCAATATTACACATTAAGCCCATAATTAATATAACGATAAACATAACGTCAGTATATGACGTTAAGATTTGGCATCAAATAGGCAATAAAATCATATATTTTATCAAATACTGCTATCTTTCAAAAGAAGTTTTGCTATCCCTAATCCAGCTGGTAGTTATGACGCGGCCGTTTAATAATAACTTACCCGTTCAGAACCCGTTTACAATTAATGTTGGAATAGTTCAAAATCATGATTTACGTTAAAATTACTGAAAATTGTAATTCCATGACAGGAAATCTTACTTCCCTACAAATCACCATATTGTAAAAAATCTAGATTTCGCACTTAACGTTGTGAGTATTATAAACATCGCAAGAAGTGATTAGTTTATATATTTATAGTTACTTGTTGATGTATTGTTGTCTGTTGGTGTAAACAGTCTTCTTAAAACGTAAAAATATGAAATACTTTTATGCACGAAGGGTTGTCTAAATCAACGGGTTTGGAGCCCACCGTGATTAGTAAAATTTCTAATGTTGCAATAAAATTATACAATCCAGTTAATTCGATAACAGAAGCTACGTCCAGAAAACCACTATCCGGAAACGCCGCAGATCAAACACTCTTTGTAGAGTTTACGAGTCGATGCTGCAAATCCAAAATTTGGTACGAAAGAAGCAGTTGGAATGACGACGAGGAAGATGTATGAATGAGGAAACACCTCGTGCTATCAGTTTCTGAGCTCTTAGGTCTAGGCAGTCATCGAGATGTACTTCTCGACAAATCGGGTGATAATATTGGCTTAAGATACAAACTGATTGAGGTAAAATTTGACTTTATGTAATTAAGTGGAAAATTATCTCTCATAATATAAGATTATAACAATAGTCACATCATCACATATATTTCATCAATAATTTTATGTATATCAATCAATGTTTACGCATGGTCCATGAGCCCTTAATATTATTGTTTCAGATTGAATAGCATCCTTAATCTTCCTAAAGTGTTGTAACCGTAGAAGTAGTACACATAATCTTCCTTCTTTACCTTATCCTATGGCCCTCCAAAAATTTTTACGAAGGACATTATCCACCATATCATAATTAGTACATTGTAAAATCTAACAGGAAGGAATAAGAAAACGATTTCTTTTTTAACAAGATCGCTTTACAATCCTTTGTACTATTATAGTTATGAATGTTGTATTCTTATTTTTGATTGTGAGAAATGGACTTTTTGGAAGTAAGAAAAAGAGAATACTAGCGGCTGAATTGTGAATCCGGAGATCACCAAAAAGGATCACCGAAACCAGCTGAATAAGAAATAAGCAACACGTGCTAAACAAAGGAAGAGAAAATAGCGCTCTATTAAACCTCCATATGCTACGTGGAGTGGATGCCATTAAGGCCTTCATGATTTGTCGAAAATCTGCCAGAAATAGCCCAATTAAGTACGCTGTAAGCACATCTTTATTTTTATTTAGTTCAGATCCTCATTAGCAAGCGTATAATAATTGATGAATATCCAGCCTATCTAAATAAGTTGGCAGGTGGTCCTTTAAAAGAAGAGTAAATAGAGGAAGATTTAAGGTGACGATAAATAGGAAAAAACGTGACGATTCCCGTCGCCCCTTCAAAAGAGAGAGAAAGCGGTTGCGTTGGTAGGTTTTTCTTTCGAACGAGAGGATATGTGGGTCAAGGACGTACTACGCACTGACCACGCCTTGGTCTATGTCGTGGGGCGGGTAGACCTCGGAAGGGCAGGAAGTGGGCACAGCCGCTATATCCTCGGGGATGCTGCAGTGGACCACTATCTCCTCTTTCCTCCGGCTAATATCTTCCTCACAACCTCCACATCCTGTTTCTCTGTTCATGTTTCGAAGAACGCAACGTGAAATTCATCTCAAGAGGTTCCGTGAAGCTGTCTGTTTAGTATGTAAAAGAGGGAAGATGCTGAGAGAAAGGGAATGCACTGGTTGGCATTTTAGAGTACTGAAAGAAGATCACTTTCCAAGTAAAGAAAAAAATTCGTACTATTTTATGTGTATGTGATACTGTAGGGTTGTTTAAATGCTGTGTTCTCTCTTTTGAGCGTGAATCAGTTCGCGGAATAGCGTGCCAAAGTTTCTAGTTTAAAGTAAAATTAGCGAAGAATAAATAAATGTGGGCATAGTCGTTTTTATTAGGGAAAAAGTGCGGATTATAAAAATTTAATTTATATTATGATTGAGGAAAGGTGTATTTACTTTGCACGGTAAAGCCGTGCGACCGAAACCGGTGGAATTACAAGTGTGAAAAATAGCGACATGACCGGGACTCAAACCCAGGTCATTCACTCAAATTTATATAGTTTCAGAAATACTGGCATTATTAATATAAAGGATCTTAGAGGTACGTGATCTCAATTTAACGAACAAAATACAGAGTAGATAGATAAGCAATTAAGATTGTATTTATTCCCCTAAAGGCGGTATCTTCTTTGAAGACCGTTTGCGATACAGAATAATGAACCTCAACCTTAAAATGGTTTATCTTGATCAAGGCAACTAACGGAAATTATTTTCAGTCCGATTTTCGCTACGGGTCCATGGGAGCACCTAATTCCGGTTCAGTTCCGGGTTTGCTCAAAAAATCAAAAATTAAATTCAGTTATTAGAATTTAAATGTTAATTCGAGAGTTTCAATAAAGCCTTATATTTATTA
>KZ308300.1:511319-565233 GCA_000376725.2 Ladona fulva | reverse complement strand
ATATATATTTATAAAATATAGCCACTGTAACACTTAATTATAACACGAACTGATAATCGGGAGAGAAAAAATAACTGTTTCTGCTTTTGCTTCAGATTATCCTCATAATCAGTATGTGAAAAGAAAGTCAAATAAAATAAACAAATAATACACATTACAGATAGAGGAATACCAATAAAATAATATAAAATAAACCATTATGGAACTTCCTGGTATGTAAGCAAATTCTATGATCTGTAGGGTAAATGCATTGAAAATCAAAAACAATAGTATTAAACGTATGCAATGCAAGAATAATTGGTTTTTATACTTTTGTATTCACAATGATTCATTTGTCATGCTATCCCGTACCAAAAGGTAAATGAAAAAGATTCTATTGAATGCGGTATAATAGAGGGTTCCCTCTAAGCTACGCACCTGGGCGGCCGCGCAATACTTTTTTATGTTCCGCCCAACTAATTAGTCTAGCGTCCACTAATTATAGCCTTCAGCTGTAATTTTCTCAAGCACAAGGATGTTTTTGCGTATTATGAATTGTATAGAGGAATAAATCGTTTATTTTGCCATTTAAATTAGAAAATCAGAAAAATAGCTACATTAAACTCTTACTTGGCAATGATTACGCAGGTCCGTAAACTGAGCGCCCGCACTAATTTTCTCTACCAGCTTTTCCTCTACCATTTTCCATCTTCCTGTAAAGTATTCAGCCCGGTTAGGACCTCATCCCCTCTACCATCAGCTACGAAGAGCTAGGAGAGGGAAATGAGGCTTACTATGTAAGATGAGGAGTGAGGTAGTTTGCCCTTGCTTTCCTCACTGAGCCAGAATGCTATAAATGCAGAACAAGTCCACGTTAATGAAGCATAATGACTCTACGAGTAACACTTTTCGTACGATTGCATAAGGAGAAACCTTAATTAATGCCATTATTCAGCATGATTCATACCTCAGTATTCAGTACTCATTACCTCAGTAGCTTTCATATTCTCTCAGCCATGAGTGAGACTGAGATAAAAGTGTATAAAAGATACATTTTTCTCCATCCCGTGCCAAAAGAAAAATGATAAATATTTCATTCATTCAGATTTGGTAGCAGGACCCAATTTCCATCTAAGGATGGGAAATGGTAGAGGGAACTATGGTACAGTAGCATATAAGTATCACTTTCGACGAAACCTGCTAGTATTGAAGGGAATTTTACAGTGGTATGGTCACGTGGAAAGTATGGGTGGAAGTTGAGGGAAAGAGGTTACTAGTAATGAGAACATATGTGGCACTGAAGGGAAAGGAAATTCGAGAGAAAGCAAGTTGACTGTGGCGAATGAATTACAGAAGACATGTAAAGTTTGAAGAGGAAAGGAAGGAGAACATTTGAAGGGATGTTTACGGAGTGCCTGGAGCAAAAATTGTAAAGGATGATGGAGCTTTGATAATATATGCCATTAGAGTGCTTGCCCCGGAAAGAAAGAGCTAGATCGATATGTATATGCAAACGCACATATCTAAAATTTCGTATTCATTGCGGAATTATTTCAACTCATAACCTCAGCACTTCTAGGATTTCAGTGGTGACGAAAAATTCCGAGACTCCTTGTACGCATATATTGCAGAAATCCAATAATCGCACGCAATCTAATTATAAGAAGGTGTTGTTTGTGTTGGCTATTTATTTATCTTCTTTATTTTCAATTTTATTTGGAATTATTATTCTTTTTGCGCAAACTTTTTTCACCAATCCCCGGTCGATTCTCTATCCTTTTTCCTTGTCACGCTCCCTTAATTATCGACAAAGTGCCAGTAAAAGCATCGCAGATAGCGGATGTTTGTGTTTTCTCCATGAAAGAGCTTCCCGATGTGGTTGTACACAGTTCCTTTTCGCACCATGAAGCAAATGCATGCTATCAAGTCGGTGGATGCTTCACAAGGCCTTCTAAGGATAAATAGCGCTGACATATATAACATAAACATAGGCTTCTCTCAAATTTCCCTTGCAGCGTAATGCTTGCGTAGTAGCTGCGTCTACTTGAATATTTTAAGTGTTTCAAAATTGTGTATATATATTTTTTAGTTAATGTATATCTAGATGTTATTATACCCATTAGTTCCCGGTTATAATACCACATTGTTTTCGGTTACATCATAATTACGCAATTTATTGTTAAATTAAATAAAGTTTTCTATAGATAACCAGGCAATCATCATACTTCCCTCTTCGTCAACGACAGTACAATAAAACAGTGGCAAGGAAATAGTGTTCCTTTCTACTCCTATTTTTACATTGTAGCTTAAATTATATTACCCAAACTGATATTGATGGTTAGCTAAATATTGGCTCATAAATATTATTTTTTATGCAAGTTGGAAGTGATATCTGGATATCAGTGAAATTTTGACACGATTAACTCAGTTTAATTGAACTTGATAATAATTTTATTGATCCGGACACATTCACGAGAAGCTGTAAAGCAAATCAATATATTTAAAAAGTAGTGTTTGATATGGAAATATAAGTTTTCAGCGTTATACATTTTAATATAATGTGTATGCGTGTAAGCACACATAAACAAAAACGTGTAGGTACGAGTAATCTAAGTAAAAAGATCGACACGATATACGGGCAATGTAAGCATTTCACGCGCTTTTTCAATCAGTCATCTAACAGATAAAGTGTAATATAAAATATTAAAATAGCCTTCTAACGCTTCGAATACCTGAACGTTATTTCTATCTTATATTGATCTCGTAATTAGGTATGCATTTTTGTACTATCAATTCAGTTTTATTTATAAAATTAATTCCGCGGGGGCAGTCTAAATAAGTCTCATTCTTGTTTAATGATTATTTTAATCATTCTTCATATCGTATTTTCCTATGTAGAAATGAAAGTGTGTTACTATTGCTTGGATTTATGTCGTAGGAATATTCGAAAGACTCTATTTTTGAAACAAAGTTTTGCAGGTTACCCTCATTCCAATCCTCTCCATCACTGTTATAATTAATTTCTTCACGATGAAATAACTTCTTCGGTGTTAAACACGGATGAATCAAAAGTTGTAAATTAACTGTTAAAATCTGCTTCAGCCATGTAAAAGTATACACTGACTCCGACCAATTATTTCACATGTGAGTTTCCGTAGTTCCGGTGTCTTACGGCAGAAAATTGATTCTGACTTCCTTTCCCAGTCACACTATTTTAAAGTTGCCACTTTTAGATATTGCTGAGTTCTGTCGTACTTTTGCATCGCCTGTTCGCACGCACGTCATTGTTGGGCCATGAATGAAGTGCTCGTAATACCAGCGACATAAAAAGTGCCGGAAGTCTTTCTCAGAGAAATTCGCAAATTTACAACGAATCGATTTTTAATTGATTGACCCAGCGAAGAATTTCACTTGGATTAGTCGCGTGGGATACGTCCCTCTTCCAGTCCATGTTTGGCAATCGGTGGAATTCACCGCCGAGAGGTATGTGAAAAATGCGGATCCCATAACTTGTGCGAGGAATGGTTTTTGCTTCTGACTCGTTGCGAAATTCTTTCGCATACCTTTTCGCTTCTCTATTTCAGTATAATCTGCATCTCCTTTTGAATATTTTTTGCTTCAATGATTATACAAAAAGCTAAGAAAGAATTTGGGCAAAGTTCTTGAACCTGGTGCATAGCTGGTGCTTTCTCGTAACCCATTCGGAACCTATCTTTATCACTTCTTAAATTAGAAATAAGTTTCCATAAAGAAAGAGAAAAAGGAGACAATGAAATACAAATAATTACAAAGGAATAACAAGTGTGAAAAAACTGGGTTCGAGTCCCAGTCGTGTCGCTATTTTTCACACTTGTTATTCCTTTGGAATTTTCGTAGGTTTTACAACCTACTAAGTTACCTTCCTTTCCTTTATCCACAAATAATTACGTTTCAAGATAAGCCTACTTATATAATAAAAAATAGCATACATATAATTCAGAAACGGAAAAAGGGTTTTCTTATATTGCTTTACGATGTAAAGACCACGTAACGTAACGTAACGCTACGATTTCATAGAATTGCCAACTTTTACACGTGGATATGTACCCTTTAAGACGTCTTTTAGCGTGTGGCAGGGGTTACATGCACTATAAATCTATATAAAGCTGCTCATTAAAGGGTAAATAATCCTAATTATTCTTGCATTATCTGAGTGGCTTATTTAGCAGAGCGGACGCAATAATATCTTCTGTGTCTTCAGAGAACGTGTTATATCACAATTTACTTAAACATTTGATCTTAAAATGTTATCTCCTTTCTTCTAATAATTTCCATCCTATGTGAAGTATGCTAGCGGCTTATCAATCTGTCGCAGCAATTTTTATCAAATAAGCATAATAATACACCTAAACTTTTCTAACTCATGATTGCAACTCATTGATTGTTTTCATACTCCATCTGAACACTAATGAGGTCATTAGGTATCGGAGGCTCATAACAATAACTGGCGAAATACGGAAATACATTTACGTTTATGCAGGGTGTTTGAATTATGGGATGCAGATAAGCTTTTATGATATACATGAGGCTTAATTGACAAAGCATGACCGGAAATTGGAAAATTCCGTGTTCGAGTCCTGTTTCCATCAGATTTTTTTATGTATGTTTTTCCTGAGAATATATTAAGACCATCGAGCTATGTCTTTACTCTAAGTTATGGGTTCCCAGATTCGGCTTTTAATTCTTCCTTATTCGTTGTCTGGATCCTTGAAATGGATTTGACGCTTTTACGGACTGCTTCGGTATATTTCTATTGCGTCTACGGTTAGAGAAGGAAATTCACACGAATGTCATCGAGGACGGAATGCAAACGTTGCATCGGCAAATGAATGGTCTTTCATTTCTGAATTGCGGTTACAAATTTGCTGCCATCGGTTCCATAATTCCTATCGAACCATCATTAATTCCCCGCCAACAACCGGTTAAGAAGAGGACTATTGTGGCTAATTCGTTACGTGGTGAAGTCTTCAAAAGAAATATTTACCTTTTTTTTTGAAACAAATAAAGCCATATAATCTAACTAAACGTATCGATGTTCGATTCAGAATTAAAATAACCGCAAATTAATGTAGAAATAATAAATAGAGTTACGAATATGCGCTTTAGTGTATGAGGTTTAACCAATAATGTTTTCCGCTAATAAATTAAAAATAAAGCCAAATATACAACGTTATAATTGCATCATTTCCAAAGTCCGATTATTATTTGCAAATATGAAATTCTTTTTGTTTATGTATTGTTTATGCAGAGACAATTGCCTCCGTAATCATGCGTCTCTAATTAATTGAATAGTTCATAAATTCGTGGAAGGAAAAATACCGCTCCAGAATGATTCCGCGAATTCTAGAATTAGTTCATCCGTGCACTCAATGAATGTATGCAGCGGAATGAATATTCCGTACGTTTTGAAATTAACCAATTAGTACGCTTCATTGATTCATTAACGATGGAGGATTACTGGAAAATGTTCAAAATGATTGCTTCAAATTTAACCTCGTTCAAAACCATTAGGAAATTAAGTTACATTCATGCGAAATGTAGCTTGGGCTTTCAATGTTATCGATGATTTTCCATGCAGACAATTGAGTGAACCTGCTTGCATGTTATCATATATTTCCATGATTGAAATATTCTCTTTGGAGAAATGATGAGTAAATTTTATGTTCTTTGGAAGAAACTCATTGAAAAATGCCCCTGATTACACTTTATACAATAGGGAATCAATTCCTTTTATTTTTTTCCTTAGAGGGGAGTTGTTTTTACAATCAGTCATATCTACCGGAATTTGTCTTTTGGGTTATTTCAATTTAGGTAGAAAACTATATGCTGTACTGCATTTTTATTGGCAGACTGGTCAAGAAATGTAGAATATTGTAACACATAAGGAATGCTTTTTATCGCATTTAGCACCTTCTGACGAGTCTACCCAGTCTCAGGAGGACTAGAAGGTGTCTATTAGTGTAATAGGTTTTCTTTAATTATGTTAAATAAACTTTCTTTCTTTCATTTCTAATAAACGTAAAGGGCGTATTATGTGAGAGTCGATCTTGCGTACTTAGTCAGGAATTGTAGTAGAAACATCAAGATGTGCCTCAAAAGGAGGCATGCAGCGGGAAAATCGCATTGCATAAGAAAGGAGGACGTTGTCCTGAGCACTTAATTACCAAGTGTTTAATATGGATGAGGCACGAGGCCGTAATGGGATGTAGACTCTGTGAATGATGTCTCGATGCAGAGTAATTGGCATATCTACATCTACGAATATACATACTTACCCCGCTTACCTATATATTTCGGCGTTTCCATTGGCGAATTCACTGTTCCACCTTATTTTTTTTCCATACCAGTCGCCCATCGTTTGCTGTAAAATAAGTTTTAGAAACGGCTGGTCTTAGCATGCATTGAACTCATTTTTCTCTAGCGAAACATATTGAAATGTAATTTAGCAAGGGCATCGCTACCTCTCCTTAATGTTTTCACCTATATTGCAATAATTTAATCTAAGTCTCCCTTTCTTTCACTCTTTCAAACGACTTTCGTAGATTCTTCAAACATCCCCTCTTTGTGGGTGTGTCCTGCATTGGACATTTTTTCTTTAATAAAATAATATCTTATTTTATCTTTCACAAAACATTCATTCCTTCCTTTTTCATTTTTATCGCTACCGTCGTACTTGTCAAAAATATACATACATTTATTCCAGCTTAAAGTCTTGTATCATATTATGTATTCGTATTTTTGTATCGCATTTAGACAAGGGTTAAATGGAAGACGGGACTTTCTAGTTCTAGTTTCGCCCAATAAGGACGATTATGTTGAATTTTACTGTAGGTTAATAGAATACACATAATCTGAGTGTCAGCGGTCTTTCGAACGGATCCCATCTTATATACTCTTATAATAATAATAATAATAATAATCTTATAATAATCATAGGAAAAATGCTACTAGAAAGAATTCAATAACTAAATAGTGGGATGCTTCAAGATATTTTGGCGTAATTGGGGTAGGGTTAAGCGTGCTAGCCTATTGATACCGAAGTCCTGTGTTCAAATCCTGTTTAGGCCATTGTGGTTATTTTTCCGCGCACTTCTGTTCTTCTGGCTGGTTTTGGCTATACAGCCATATGCCGGTCGGTGGAAGAATGCATTCCATGAATACAGGTCTTCTCATGTTGTTAATTTATTTATTTAAATTTACACTGCAATTTGGCCTTCTGACCAGGTGGCAGCGTTGGAGGGGGAACATTACATGAAAAAATAGGATTGCCTGGTTATTGTATTCGATGATTTATAAGATTTTAATAGGAAGAGTGGAATTTATATTAAAACTCAACCATCAAAGACGTTATTAACATTCTCTTATATTCTATCCATTCATTCTGAGAGCTTCATCATCGAAATCTATTGTGTTCATTTTAATGTTGACAATTTGCATTGCAAAGTTGGGTTGCCAACTCTACCTCATCCCGGAATTTTTAATGCGCAGCCGTTTTTGAACAGGGCTGTTGAAAGTCCGCGTATGGGTCCTCACCAGGGACCTATTATGTGCACTTATTCCATATTCGAAGTCGAACTCGGGACCGCTTTCACCAAAGACGAACGCGCAACCTCTTGGCGATTCGAGATACCTCGCAGCCGCTTTTTCGTCGTTGTCATGCATCAGGATCTTTCTAAATTCAGTGGCCATTTACTTACAGATTCATTAATATGATGATTCTACCAATTCATCTCTAAATGTCATAAAATTATTTTCATTAGCTTCGGATAAATATTTACTCACGTGCAATAATGATTTTTTAGAAATAATATATTATGAGGATGTAAACTGCAATGCCTTAAAAAATCGATCGTTGACCGGGAATTATTTAAGATTTTATTATTCCTAAAAACTGTATTTCACTAAATGTAGCTATTGTTTATACATTGTCGTCGTTTACATATTTTAAGGAGCACGATAAAGAGCCATCTTCGGATATAATTCGGCCGGGATGGTTCTTCTTGTTCTTCAATATGACTGGGACTCTAACCTAGGTCTCCCGCTTTCCTGATAATAAGAGAATAAGAGAGAGTATACCTGGCCGAAAAGTGGGAGACCTGAGTCCCTGTCCTGATGCTATTTTTCAAACATGTTATTCCTTATTTCCAGCTTGTTTTTCGCTCCCGTAAAATTGATGTTAACCTGAACCCCGAGAAAAGATACTTCACCCACAGTCTACAATACACTATATAGTTATAAACCCTACTTTGCTGAAGAAATGAATGGTTGTAGGCCAGTGTAAAATATACTGTATAGTTTTAAACCCTATGAATAAGCCATGCACCGCCATAAGTAGAAATTCAGTCCCGATGCGGATGTAGAATCAATTGATTCGTCACTGAGTGCTTAGATGGATGATTAACACGTAACGGCAGCAGCAGATACATAAATCGACCGCATTTTCACGCACGACATAACTTTTTTCTGGAAGGCGGTGCCATTTTCCATTGTTCCCAAAGAAGAACTTGCAATCGCCAACGATCCGTTTCCTAAGGCGTAAAGTGTTTCAAAAGCTTCCCCATGTGCATTTGCTCCCGCGGTGCCTTGCGAGCATGGGAAACGGTAGCTACAGAAAATGCGGACCGTCGCGAGGAATTTTGCAAGTCGTGGAAATGCGAACGATTAGAGCTCAAGGAAGCGGGAGTGTATTCCCATCATTCTGTTTGTGGAAGAGTCTTTAAGACTAAATGCAGGAGCGTAAAAATTTGTCGAACATTTTTAGATTTCCTTTGGAGACGAGGTAGAATATATTTTTTAATTTATTTTGGAATACATATTTGCGGCAGATGGAGTTGACTATCGGTTCGTTGCAATTTATATTTCAGAAGTTGAAAAAAGAAAAGATGTTTCTACTACAATATCTTGAAGAGTGAAAAATTTTCATAAAATTAACAGTATCAGGCGTAGTGAAAATCCATCACAAAAATAATAAAACTACTTGATGGGTACTTTTTCCACATTTTTTTCTTCCTTAAGAAATACAAGACGACCAGTTTCAGCGAATGATCGCCTTTGGCCCTACCGAAAAGCCTTAAGTAGCAACATGAGTGGGAGGATAAGGGAGAGAAAAGGGACAAAAGTGGAAAATGGAAAAAGGGGTTTTAAGGAATGTATAAAATCGGAGATGAGGGAGGTTTAGCGTTTGGGAGAAGGATAGACTTATCCTTCCCTCTCCCCCACCCCACTCATGTTGCAACTTAAGACGTCGGTGATGTTCCTAATACCTGATGATGGCGATCTTACGCCAAAACCGGTTGTCTTGCTTTTCTTGAGAAAGAAAACAAATTTTCTAGGCTCCCGGTTGGCCAAGTGGGCAACGCGATCTATTTCAATGAAAGCGATCCCGGGTTCGATACGTGTGAAGTGACCTTAGCCGTCAAAGCAGAAGCACTTTTAACAATACTTAAAAAAAAACTTTGTGGAAAAATCACCAACCGTAGTTTTATCGTAAAATATTTCTCATTCGCCTTTTGTCACAATATATGTGAAAAGTTATTTTACCTTTACTTTTGTCTCAATTTCCTTCATGGATAATATGAAAGCTACTGAGGAATGAATGATGCTGAATAAAGGTATTCAGGGCCAAAGGATCGATGTGCTTCACTTTCATGGAAGTTTTGCTCTCTTTACATTCTGACTGAATGAGGAAAGTAAGCCTCACCTTCCTCACTCCTCATCTTGTCTAGTAAGCCTCATTCATACTCCAGAGCTTTTATGGTTCTTTATAGCATTCAGTCTGTAGGTCAGTTTTAACTTCATTCCTCCCCTTTTAGCTACCTTAAGCCCTGGGGTAGGAATTAGGCTCATTAGACAAGATGAGGAGCTATGCAGTTTGTCCTTCATTCACTGAGCCAGAATGCTATGATAGGAAAACTTTCCCATAAATGCTACTATTAACACTGTTCACAGCATTTAGCAATGAGTGACCAAGGGTTATGCTATTGCTCAGGGTAGCTCATAGCTCAATGGCCTTTTTATTATCATAGCCAAGAGGAAGACTAAGGAAAAGAGTATAAGAAACAGATTTTTCTTTATATAAATTTCTTGTAAATTAACACAAATAGAAAGTTAAGGGTAGGAAAAGGGCAAAGATAACTTCTAGTCGAGGAAAATTGCCAAGTTTATTATTTAACGGTTGACGGAAATATTTAGCGAGTTTTTTTTGCGAAGTGTTCTAAAATGAAATGAATGATTCTTGAAGATAATGAAAGGTAAACATATCGAAATGGCTTAAAGCTGAATGCAGTATTCTAATAGCCTTTTCTCTTCAGCTAATTCATTCATGAATGCCGCTGGAACGTCGAGTTCATAAAAAATTCTCGTGTTTGAATAAAATATTTTGGATCGATTTTCACTTTACTTGATGCAAGAGTAGAGTTCCTGAAATGGATATTCATGTTAATCCGAAAATTGACTCGCGAAATACAAAAGGTGAAGGTATTAGTCAAATAAGTTCATTGGTAAATTATTAAATAGGTCAATGATCAATTTAGCATGAAAGCTTAATTTTATCCGAGAGAATTTATAAATTGCATAAAAATCTACACAGTTGCTGGTCGATGTGAAGAATTTAAATAGTACTCAAAATAGCTTGTTTCTATTAAAGATGTTTTTAAATGTATAAATAGAAACGGGCTACAATTTTAATTTTTCAAACATTTAAGAGAAATTGATGTTGGTTAACAGTCGTTAAACTCCTTCAATAAAATATTTGCAAGTTTTTTCGTTATTATTTTTCAGCATTTTTGCTCTGATTAATAATCAGTGTCATGTACTCTGCAGACAGATTAATTCAGATTAAAAGGAACTGCCTAAATACCGGAATTGAAACCGATAAGTGTTTATTGAGATTGTTTTTTTGTTTGTTTGCTATGTTTTATGATTCTTTATTGCGCACAGTGGAGCTCTTTGCTGTACGTATGTTAGACAACACCGACATTGAAGTAACTCTAATAAAATGTCACGTCATTGGTATATTCTTTCGAATCTCCCCGAAGGCCGTCTTTCTATCCAAATTTCAGCATCGAAATACGAAACTAAGCGGTTATTGTAAAAGCGTCCTTATATGTCATCTTGCACGTATATCTCCAACCCGTGAATCTTTCTTCATCTTTCTTCTGCCTACTTCTTTCTCTGGAACCCGACTCAGCTCTCTATTATCTCTTAGGCATCTCACGCTCCAGGATGCGATTCCAGTGCTCAGTTTCACTTCATCTTCAGATACGGCCTTCGAATTTTATCACCCGCCGCTTGTTCAAACATCTTTTTATTTAAATTTCCCTCGCGTAAAGTTCGTAGAGGTGGCCATGGGATGGCGAAATTAATGGCGTATTCGATTGCATACGAAAATGTTTTATCTGAAAGATACATACTTTTAAGTTTCACGAAGAATGTTAAGCGGTACATGAAGGACCATCGAAGATAGATGAATCATGTGTAATTTACTAACTGTATTTGGTTTAAAATATCTGCATCGGCATTCAGCTTTAGAGACTGACTTTTTAAAATTTATTAAATTAAAATTAAATAGTCGTAGTCTCTCGTAAGATTCTTCCGCATGGACGAAGATTAATAATTGAATAGTAAAAGAATAATATACACAGAGAGAATATTTTTCGTAATGGAGTTTCTCCATTTTAAGGCGAAATATCAAAATAGATTTGGAACAGCTATCGACAGTATATTACTATTAAAATAATTATTATGATAGTAATAATTAATTATTCTTCTTTAAAATATAATATCAGAAAAAATGAAGGTTTTAGTACAAGGTAAAGTTGAAATAAGATTGCAGTAAGGAAATAAGAGACGTGAAAAAATTTAAGGAAGAAATTGTATGTATATGTAAGAGGCAGAATGAATTTGCAAAAATGGAAGGGTATGATTACATGTAACACAGAAAAACTTTAACCTTATTTATCCCGAAAATAGAGGGGATATGTAATATTTTTTACATGTAATTGTACTAAGAAGTCATTGGATATCAATCACAGTCTTCGAAATACTTTTACTCTCAGATAGTATTTTCCAATATTTATCAGAATTTTTTTCTGAATTAAAAAAAAAATCCTGGCATCCATTCGGATATATTACGTTCTGGATAGCTCCGGGCAACTTGACAATCGTAGGAAGTAGACTTACAGACGTGAAGCATAAACAGAAGGGTATATTGAAATTTAATATAACATTGTAGATGTCCCTTTGACGACGAGCTATTTAATAAAGCCATGCGATAAAGAAGAATGTATTAAAAAAATCAAAAGTAGAATGAAATTTAGCAATGTATTTTGTCATCCATTAGTTGTTGACAAAGGATCAATTTGCATTCAATGCAGAGCATTAGAGTGGATGTATCGACATTTCTTAATGTAGTAAAATGAATCGCAATAGCATGGTTTTAACTGTGAACGAGATGAGCGTACAAAAGGCACGTATATACTCTTTCAAGCATATCTGTAGATTTAATTAAAAAACGAGGCGAATCCCGACGGGCGACATATACGGTAACTTTCTCTTAAGTTATTTACGAAAGCACCGAAAACCCCATTTCTGAAAGTATCATGTTATTGGATAATAATTTTCCTTCAAAAATGACGTAGAAAAATAACATTTTATGCGAGCTTAATTACACTGATAGAGAGAAATCTCTTTAAAGACCTCTTAATTGGCTTCAGAGAATTACTTAATTTAACGTTTTCTCTTTACTTGACTCTATTAGAACAGAAATTTTATGAAATAAAAACGAAATCTTATTGTGCGGAATGTTAACAATCAATCCAATAGTAAGGATTATGCTTTAGAAGATAAATGGTTGGAAAATCTCTACCCTGAATTATCTGCCTGTCTTTGAAACTTTATCTAAAAATAATCGAAATATTAAACTTACATGGATTTTTACATGAAAATCCTCACTAACTTTATTTTCAAATAAAATGGGTGAATTGACCCTTGCCCCCACAAAGTGATTTATGTTAGGTCTTGGTTTCAGAATTTTCGAATGATACCAAATTAGTTTATCCTTTTTTATTGTTTCCTTTCCATACTCGTTTAACCACTGAATTCTTGAAAACAAAAGAGACACGGCTGTTAGAATTATATCAAATAGAAAAAACTTCAAATCTATAAATTTCCAAGGTAATACGAGTTCCCCGTATTAAGGGGAACTTACCTTGGCGTGGTTCCTCTACAACGTCTGGAGGGCCCAACACACACTGTCACAAGGACACTAAAAATACGTATTTCGGAAACTAAGTTTCCATCATCAGTAGTTCTGTTGGACTGTCCATTTTTCTATTTGGAATTACTGAACTCTTGTATTACGTTCATACGATTACGTATCAATCGCGGCGTTCCATTCCTTTGCAAGGTCGAAAATTGCCTCCTTTATTCATACAAAATACAATATCATCAACCGTGTCGATACTCTTACTATTTAAGCTCAAGAAGCTGTCTTTTTTGATTTGACTGTTAAATCTGTTGATGACACCATTTTATGATTTGGCAACATTTATATAGGTCGTAGCATATACAAACACATGTAACTCATTCGGCGATTCCACAACTAGCGTATCGTCCGCATGCATCAATATCTATTACTATGCAACAGTATCTATATTTATTATTCGGTACCCTCACTAACATCCATTTATTGGACAATTACAGGAGAGGCGTGAACAGTTAAAATAGACGAACATACACAATAATTCCTTCACGGGAAATTCAGATTATTCGGGACTCGAACCCGGGACCTTGGGGTTAATGCTGACCACCGTGCCATCACTTTCGGCAGTACAAATACGTGTATATGCCCACATAAAGAGTAGCCGCTTGGACTTGCGTGGTCCGAATATTCCATATCAGGGTCAGGTGCTGAATGCAGTTAGATGTGGAAGCCAATCTGTAAGACAGTTACACTGCTGAATCGATGAGTGAGATGATGACATTACCACATTCATACATGCAGTAGTACTTAAACTTCAGCCGATATCTGTTCCATCTTATAAGTGAAAGTAAAAGTTGCAACATTTAAATATCTCCTATTTGTAACCTATATGAGCTGATCGTACTTCGTGGTGCACCAATTATTAATTTAAAACAGGCTTCATATTTTTCAGAAGTTTTAAAACAAAGAACGGTTTTAGTTTTAGCCATCATCGTGGCACTACTTTTCCATCAAAAATCATGAGTAGATATAACAGAATTACAGAGACAGTGAAAAGGGTGGAGGTGACTTAGCACGTTAAGGCGTGCACCTAGGAAAAATCCCAAGGTAAAACGGACACGAGGAAAGTCTGACGGGACCAGGATCTGGTCACCTTAACCCTTTTCCTTGTGTGTTATCCTTAAGGGAGTTCCCTTTTTCATCCCTTTGTATGGCCGGTTCATCAACGAGGACGTTGGCCGTGGACGATGCCGCACAGTCGGACGAAACCACTTTGCCCTTGCCTAAAAAAATCTCCCAAAACGGCTTGAGAATATGTTCTGGCTCGATAACTTAATTGAATAAAGAATCTGCCCGGTAAGTGGAAGATTCCAGGTTTGTTTCCTGGTCCTGTCAAACAATTTATTCATTCCCGTTTTTCCTTGGGAGAATTATAGAGTTCATAATATCCAGATCTTATCATATCTTTATGGTAATATGTATTTTCCTTCTACAATTACCGATGTTCTTCAAAATGCGAGCTCCGGGGGGCGGAGCAGAAGGCCCGCATGTTCCTCCCAAAGGACGGTACTGTCCTCAAGTTTTCCATCTTTCCAACTTCTACGTCTCATAAGTACCCTGAAAGCTGCCTTTCAGCATTTACACGTAGTATGGGAAGTAAACACAGGGTATTCAAGCTTCTTCTTTAGTTTATCGTTGTCCCTATCGTTGATTGAAAGTGTCCCTAAAACAACTTGTCCTAGCATCCATTTCTTTTATGTTACGACCATTGTCGAATCGGCCGAAGTACTAGGAGTGTAGCGTAATACCAATCACGTCTTCCGCAAAACTTTTGTAACAGTTCCCAAATTTGACTACTCCTCTTATATGTTGCATACCTAAATCCTCGTCTTTTATTCTCCTATATCGTGTGGCGAAATTGTATGCTAATGACACGCAATGATAAATCATTTACTCTCGGTGGCGCACATATCGAAGGGGCTTCCAAAGGTCAGACTTAGTTTCGACATAAACTACTATATCTCTTCGTTTGTAAGGAACGTCCAATCCAATCTAAATTCCTAGCGAGAGAGGAGGTATCACGAGTGGATCACAATGGAAGAAATTCATACACCTATCCTCAATCTAATACCGTTTCACTGCAGCCATCAATCACCGGACGGATACTCCCATCACCATCGCAGAAAAGAAAGAAAAGTTTCCCATGAGGGATGGGGCAATCCTTAACCTTTCGCGGGCGAAGGTCGTCGAGTACCATCCTCACCTCTCACCCTGCCTTTGCATCCAATATGAGATCTCTTGGAATAAAAGGAGTTTCCGCACAGCCTATTTTATTTTTCCCAATCTGCCGACCTTCACATTTAAGTACTCGTCTTGTGAAACTCGCGTGTACCGCGGATGAGATCGTGAGACCATCAAACGGGGATTGGAGCCTTCTCAAGCCGGAGGGCATCTTCAAAATTTTTCCGTGAGGATGCAGGTGGAAAATTAGCGGAGGAAGTGTGTCTCGTCGAAATTTATGCGGTGCTTTTACTGCCTTTCGTCACTGATGATAACTGTCATTACCACGATTGTATCTATCTGTATATAGGCACGAAATAGAAATTCACGAGATGTAAAAAATAAACTATTCCTCTCTGGTTTCGTAGATCGTCTTTCAGTTCACATTCATCCATTTCCCAGCCTCCTATTTGCTTCTCACAAGATCCTTATCCAATTCAGTTACAGCTAATTTTACTGCGTTCGTTTTTTCTATAGTATCTCTTTAGTCATACCCAACTTTCGGGAACCTACCGGGAAGCAAAGTGGGGATAAGCACGTTTTTATGCACCCATTTTTGTTTCTTTCGACAGTTCCTCGCATTTTACCGCTGACGGCTTATTACCCACTGCTCTTCTACTTACATTCACACACCTTTATATCGCTCCAACTGTTCTTCCACTCTTAGTTTTGTGCAAGGACGCAAAATCATCCATTAGTAAAATACCAAATGTAAAGGGATTCTTCATAGGGGTTCTTTGGGTAGGTTCAGGTGCCCTAAAATGTTCTTCTTATCGCCCCTCTCTTTAATTTCCGGTTAATTCATACTGCTTTATATCCTTCATTATGTGTCCCCTTTGTCTTCCTGCCTTTTTTTTTAGCAATACCTCTCCTCTCAATATTTGACCCATCCATTTCCTCTGTCGTTGCTTTATAACTTCAGTCAAAAAACTCTCCTCTCCCAACATCTCTATCATTTATTTCTCTATTAACCTAGCTTGCTTTTCCAATCTACGCCCCACCCACAACTGGAAGGCCTCCAGTTGAGGTTGTGTTGATGACCTCTATTCTTAAGGTCCACATTTCATATCCATCCAAAAATTCAAGTTAAAGGTATCAATAACGCAAAATAAAAGAAATGAGGAGAAATTAAAAATAAGGAATCAAAATAGCAAAACCAAAGGAAACTAGTTCACCGTGAAGATATTAATTTTTTTTAATTGCTGACGAAATTGGGGAAGGAAAATCGATTTATGTGGAATGATTGCGAGGGGGGGTCATCAATATTTTTGAATAGCTGCATAAGTTTGGTTATTTGATTCATTCAATCAATTCAGTGCAATCAATTGTTTTTGATGGTGCAGCAATCCTCCGCTCCCATTGAAATGTCATTCGAGGGTCTCCAATCCTAATTAGCTTCAAGTATTCAGACGCTGAGAGATTTTATTTACGGATGAAGTTATAAATTTTTCCCCTGTAACCTTTACGAGGGCCCTTCTCGGCCATCAAAATGATATTTAATCTTCGCGTGTGATCAGAGCTGGATTCTAAGTCAACACGTTTTTTGTGGCTTATTCCGCAGTTTTTATTTCCATGTCACGCTCGGAGACCATAACCTCGTAATATATTCCGCGTTCACTAACCCTCCTCGCGGCGGTTAAAAAGTGCACTTTGCCGAGTCCGAGGAATACCAAATCCGAAGGGCATCTTGCCCAGATAGTCGAGGACGTTCTATATTTAAAAATCTTCCTCCGTACCGTAAATCGCTGTGGAGTCGATCTTCAGGGTATGGTATGATTGAAAGCTTGTGGCACCTGCCTGCGTGGAACGGAGTGGAAAAAAGGAAGAGGGGAAGATATACACTTAAACCACTGGTCTGTTGGCTCATCGGCCACCCAAACCCCTTATTAGTGCAGTCCTTGGAAGGTAGACTCGTCCAGTCCAAAAAGTCACTTCTGCGCAGGAGCCATAAGGTTTCTTTCGTACTGCAAATTAACGATGACTCGTCCCTTTTGAGTCTTGCCTGAATCCATTCCGGAACTATGGGATCTATCAGCTTCCTCTCACGCAAAAGTGATGTCGTGTGTATGCGTCCTTGGGAAAGAAAAGTCAGGCGGTGAGTTTGGGAAATGAGCTCTTCCAGAGGCTTCTATTGTGTAGTTGCTCCAAAAGCGCTTTTCTTCGGACTATTCTCATTCCGACTTTCTCATCGTTCCTTTCTACCTCGGTTATCTAACAATCTTCTCTTACCTGTCATTCTCACTCTGTCGTGGAGCATTGTGTCGGACTGAGGATCCGAATCGTTAGAAAAATCTATGGAAGTTTCATTTTGTCACGTTACAGCCTCTTCTTATTTTACAGTCTCGAATCCGACTTTCCTCGTAATTAGCTGAGGCATCATTGCGGTTTTCAGGTTATAATTAGGGGAATGAAAAATAATAATTAAAACACGGTATGATATAACAAGAAGGAATGCTTTCTGAAGCTATTGAATGTATTCGACTTGCTTGTTTATAGGATGTTTATACTTGCTTGTTTATAGGATGTCCCATAACTGAGGAATGACTTTAGAGTTTCCACTATTTTTTCAATGTTGTTACATTTTCTCTTTTTCGGTTTTTGTAAGGTTTTTCTTTAAAGGTTGAACAATTAATATAAATTTTTCTGTCTATTTTCGCATTGTTTTTATTATTTATCGCTGTAACATTTATATCCTCCTGCTACTCAACGTTTCTTATTATCATAAAATATTCTTATTCCTTTAAAATTCTATTTAGTACATAATATTCCGTTTTCTCCATCTTTTACCATGAGATAAATAAAAAATATTTTATGGTATAGGGAACAGGATAGAGGAAAACGTATATTTTGTTTACTTATGCTTTAGCCTTATTTATGGCTGATGTAAGTTAAAGTTATTCATATATCGGTAATGATGAACAGAGGCGCTCATTTAAGTCATTTCCTATAAATGCAACGAAAATGGTTATTTGTAGGGTCATAGTAATGTACTTTGGACGCATAGTAAAACACGTGGACGTTTTCCGCTCTTAGAATTCGTTTAATAACGAAAGCAGAAGCAAACTAATTGTAGATGCAAAAGGTGCATCACTCTTCTGCCTGCATTCACAGTATTTTCTGTAGATCTATCCTATTAAAATGACCTCTCTATTCGTCCATCGTGTTAAACACAATATCCTTTGTTCTGGCAACTATTCTCATGTTGATTCTGTCTGTATCTTACGCTACTCGTTTGGCAATTTCCAATCTTAACAATCTAGGTTTATTTAGCTATCGTGTACCTACTTGCACTATCATTCTCCTTCCTGCTTCTCCGTGTTATCCCATAAAGCACCATTCCGACACTTCGTAATACTCCTTTCAACTATTCGAAGGCCGCGCTGTATCAATTCCTTTCTCCGTTTCTCCTTCCCGAGATATCTTTTAATGTCAAACAGATTATATATTTTATCGTCTCCTTCAACCAGCAATTTTCTACCAAAGATGACACGGCGGTTTTCGAAAAGATGGTAGATGGTTTATTTGCAGAATCAGTCACTTGGAACTAAATGGAATCCATCAATTTCATTTTTAGCATTACTGTAGGAAAGAAGCGAGCATCATGAACTTATTACTATCTCATTTATCAATATATATGGAGCGCTGCTTGAGACATGGTAAGATTGATGTACTTCCGTTTCAGGAGGAAGGATGAAATTGATAGCATTGATTACCTTGGGAATATAATCAATCGATGGAAAGGAAGTAGGATTGCACAGCAAGTAGTTGCACTGTGTACGAAAAGTGAACAACTTTTAGGACTGAGTTATCTTTTGATAATATGTATCTTTATCAGGAGGAGTAAATGAATGAATGAGGGAGGAGAATCCTTTCAGACATCTTTGAGGATTAAAATAAGAATAAGTGATAAGAAAGTACAAAATTGAAATCCATTATATGGTTATAAGACCTACGTCTGCACTTTGGGAAAAATACTACACTGTAGGAAAATAATTCCAAGAATGGTAGTGAGAAAAATCTCTAAAACTCACTCTTTCCTCGACAAGACTTACAAAGGAAAGCAGTCAACGTTAAACCTAAAACGTAAACACAGAAACTATAGATACACTTCCTTAATGATGCTAAAAATAAAAATAGATAATGCATTTGAATAAAACGATTTTTAATGAACGAAAGTAATTTTGTAATAAACCACAACATATTTTATTTTTACAAACTATTAATTCATCATTGAGCAATATCGTCTGATAAGAATTTTTTCTTTTTGAAAAATCCTCAATTACTTTTTAAATAAATGGATATGCTTGTAGGTATGTTTGAAATGTGCCGCTTTTAGATTTTTATGAAAGAGAAACAAATTGCAATCTTTAGGAATTGGAATGCTGATTAACAACCCATCGGAAAAGAATCCGATAGCTCGTCTCTCTTTACTTGTATTTATGCGATGATTTGTAAGCTTGAAAATAAATTTTTGAATACGCTTCGATTGTATGAGCAGAATAGTAAATTTAAATGCTTTCGATATGAGTTCATATCAAGGTGTACGCAAACACTCTTCACTTGATTAGGACAATCCCAATGTTACAGAACCGCACTACGTTTCCTAGACTTAATTTGGTGAAAAATGATAGAAAATATTACGCTGCCTCACATCATTCAGTATAGAGTATCCTTTAAATCGAAATTGAATCAATGGGATGGTAATATAATGTGAGTGACTTCTAATATACATGTCTCACCTAAGTCTTAATTTTCGACATTCAAAGATTTCTATTTTATACAAGAATTTTCCACTAGAATGTACATGTCTCACCTAAGTCGTAGTATTCAACATTCAAAGATTTCTATTTTATACTAGAATTTTCCACGTAAGTTAAACGTCAATTGTATTTGAGTCATTAAAAATATTTAAAGATGTTGGAATTAAGTGATGTATATTAAACTCGCATAGCACCCGCTTCCCTTTAAACGAGAATTGCATGTTTTTATTTCTTCACGTTCTTTTGATTTTTCATACTTAGGCGTTTAAATAACTTCCGAACAACATTCTGTCTCGTGTCAAGCTACTCAAGAAATTAAAAATTAATCAGAAACATGCCCTAGATCAAGCAAAACTACGTGGTCACTCGTCAGGGGTTGATTTTTGATCAGTTGAGGATCGATGCTTACGAGCTAAACCACAATGCCAGCATCGCGTCGGTCAAGGTCCATACTTGAAGTTTCCGATTTGCGCGCCCTATCGACCGTGAAGATCGTAGCATTTCTTGACGAGGGAAATAAATCGACGGAATGAAAAGGGAGCAAAGATGACAGAGTGGAAGAAGAATGAAGAATTTGTAGAAGTATCGCAGTTGGTGTAGGTCGAGAGAGCCCCATTGGATGGGGCCGTTTGGCGATGTATTATGAAAACGTGGAAATATAGCACTGGGAAATAACCGATTCGTGTCACAACGCAAATATCACTGGGAATTTTTCAGGCGTGTTTCTGTAATCCATTTCGAGTCCAAGTTCGTACCTCGACATCAAAGTGGAAAGAGTTCGCATATCGGAAAGTTCGTACGTATATCGATTCGAGGGACTTTTGTACTCAGAAGCTTAGGCGTGCAAAAGCAAATACTCACCCGACCTTCGATTTCTTGTGGTACTTGATTACAATGGTTTCTGTTTTTTCGTGGTCAAAAATCCCTATTTTTTCCGAATGTCTTCCGTTTGATACGGTTCAATAAAATAGAAACATAAATCGTTGTCGGTTGATCGTATCTGAAGAATCACTTTCTTATAGATTTTCTGCTAGCCTGTTCTTCTTCAGATCTGAGGCTTTTATGTTGATTAGGATACATATTAATCTTAATCCCCGATTGGGATTTCTCGGCTCTCTTTCAAGAAAGATTGAAAAAGAAAAACCACTGAAAAATTATTTTTGGAAACCGGAGCCAATTTTTAAATTCGCATGGCAGCATCTCGGCAAAACCCACCTAATTTTTTTACGTCTTCTTCGAAGTTGAAATCCATTTCGCTACTCAAGGATCAAGTTGAAATCATCATCATTTTTGGCTCGGAAAGTTAGTCTTCACCGCTCTTCCTATTGAAGTTCGTTTTTCAGTACCTTCGGTAAGGTGCCTGTTGATTTTAATGCATACGGAAAGTTTTTAAAACTAGATTTGTATAATTCGCATTTATATGAACTTAATTATCTCTATTCTGGTAGTTTCATATACCGAATTTTTATGAATAATTATTCACGAATGATAATAAAAATTGATTTGTTAAACCCCGGAAAGCCAGAGTAATGCGTTAGCCTTTGGTGAAAGCGGTCACTGGTTCGATTCCCGGTTAGGGCCCCCATCTATGGGTTCACTCAGTGTGTGGATAGCTATCTGATTCCAGAAGAGGCAGCTGGTTCTGTCAAATTTAGCCATTAATACACTAGACGGCGTTGAAATCGGTGCGCCAACCATATTAATACCCTCTGGTTATCATGATCCTATACGACCGAAACGAAGGATTTGTATTTTAAATTGACTCACTTTATTGCAAATTTTATGTAATCTTCTTCTCAGTTCATAACTTGCAAAAGCTTTTTCTATGCGATTTCGATTTGCATGGCAAAAAATCAATTGTTAGATTCCCTTGATACACGAACAAAGACGTGGACTCGGGAGTTAACGGAACGAATCTTACGACGGTTTGGGGGATTAAAGTTACGAAGTTAGGAGGGAAAGGAAGGGACAGCGTCACATCTCTATGTCCGGGTGAAAATTGGTCAAGGTGGCGGGCAGAGGATTGGCCAGAGAAAAGCCATCAACGCGAAATGCATGCACTTCCCTCTCAAAAGCCGTTTTCCCCTCCGTTCGAATAACCCCCAGAAAAGTCCGATATGAAGCACCGCGTGCCTTTTACATAAAGTGAGATTTCCTCGATCGTCCTACTGGGTGCTCGCTCTTAGCGTGTGGCCTGAATCTCGTAGCTAATCGATCTCTCTTGCCCCGCATTTGCATGCCATTAAAGACGGAAGTGTCATTTCCTGCGCACTAAGTGAGAATAAAAAGGCGCCCCAAGTCAGCGGTGTCAACGCCCAAAACGTTGTTTACAGTGACGTTTAGAGGTGTTAAATTTACACGTTTGGTTGCATTAACGAAGGGTCCTTGCTTTTCCTCGTACATATTTGACATTTTACATCATCATAATATTGTATCTTACCGCAGGTTCATGTGCCCTAAAATTTCCTACTTATCGCTCGATCTTTCATTTCTTGATGGTTCATTCCACCCATTGTATCATCCAGTCTTTTGTCTTCCCTTTTTGTGAGAGCGTTGCACATCTAGTATAATTAATTCCTAAACTTATATATGTATTTTTTACTTATATATGTATACATATTTCAGTTGTCTAAAAATGAAAAATGTATCATCTACCCATAGATTATTGAATTTAAAAACTGACAACAAATTGACACGATTGAATTTGACAACATAGTTCGGCATTTTTCTACTTGAAATATAACGATTGAATATGCAATGGTAATTATTTCTGTAGTTTTTGTTGCAAAAGACGGTTCTTCAAACGACGATCCAAGAGCAGTATACTGCCAGACTTTTCACAAAGGATTTTTCACCTAAAAGTCCCATCAATCAAGAAGTATTTCAACATTTCTGTGAATCAATATTATCCAAGGCATATTTCACTCACTGAACATTTCTCTGAACAGTACTTCAAAAAAGTTTTCTTGTAACCCTCTTTGAAATAATATTGGGAGAAAAACTGATTTTCTTGCATTTTCGTGTAAAAAAACTTTTCCGATAATATCTTATTTACAAAGGAAACGGGTAAGGGTGACTTTGCGCAAGATGGTGCGCACCCAGGAAAAATCCCAAGGAAGAATGGACTTGAAAAGAGTCTGACGGGACCGGGAATCGAACCCGGGTCTCCCAAATGCCGGTCGGGTGCTCTGTCCGTTGAGCTATCCCGGCAGAACATTTCTCCAAGCCATTCGGGATACTTTGTGGGCAAGGACGTTGCGAGTTTCTGTCCGTTGAGCTATCCCGGCAGAACATTTCTCCAAGCCATTCGGGATACTTTGTGGGCAAGGACGTTGCGAGTTCGTCCGCATAGCGGCATCGTTCGCAGTCACGGCTTCATTGAAGCACCGGCCACACAAAGTGATGGAAAGGAAAACCCCCTTCATGTTGGAAACAAAGGAAACGGGTAAGGGTGACTTTGCGCAAGATGGTGCGCACCCAGGAAAAATCCCAAGGAAGAATGGACTTGAAAAAAGTCTGACGGGACCGGGAATCGAACCCGGGTCTCCCAAATGCCGGTCGGAAGCTCTGTCCGTTGAGCTATCCCTAGTCTGGGTTGAGCTATCCCTATCTCTGTCCGTTGAGCCCCCCTCTGTCCGTTGAGCTATAATATAGACTTTTTTCAAGTCCATTCTTCCTTGGGATCTTATTTACAGCCATTCGCATTATTCTTAATTCGGCGCCAAATTTTACAGAGCCCTTCATGAGTGATGCATATACAGTTCTTTTTTCCCTCAACTGAGATCATCTCGTCTTTCATGGAGATGACAGATATCATCTCATCATCATCACATATTTTTTGAAGTACATTTAAACCCACCCCAAACGCTTTTTCCTGAGTTATTTTCTCATGCTTAGAAACATTTCTGAGAATCAATATTTATGTAAAATGTCCTATGTATAATAAATAATTGTATTTATAACTTATCGGGTGCATAAGTTAGGTCATAAATTATAAGAATTGGATTTGAGAGAGACAGCCCCATAAACGTAGTCAGAAATGATCGTTCTACTAAGAGAGGGATTTTTGCTTGGATACGAATGCCGTATAATTTTATAATACATAATATGTAAATATCATACATTTGTAATGTTCGCTAACATGATTCCTTAAATCGAAGTCTCCTTCGTATTTCAACGCCCCTTTTATAGGGTACGTATGCAGGTCTGTGTTTGAATACGCAGTTTCTCGGAGTGAAATATTTGTTCCTTCACGGGGAAAAATTTTGAGGAAAGACTGAACAGCAAATCTTTAGCCTTCTATCCTTCGGCTGTTTTCTTCCTTTTCATATGAATGCGAGGTGACGCTGATGAACTGATTTAAGAGGCTTTGGCTGATGATAGTGGGAGAGAACACGTGATCTCGGGAATGCTAGCATCTGGAATGCGAAGGAGAAACAGCGATAGGGTGGGGCAAGGTTGAGAAGGGGTGGAGAAGGTTCTGTAAAGAATTGGAACGGGGAAGACTTGAGGAAGTATAATAAAATGCGACTTATATCGTACGAGAGCAAAGGGTGAAAGGAGCGTATAAAAACAATGGGCACTCGTTTCAATGAAAAAGGGTTTAATTTTTAAATGGTGACTCGGGAACTTAGACTGCATGGTGCGGAATGCTGAACTAAGTTAGATTACGGTGAAGTATGAGTATAACAGCTACTGAACTTCTAAATCTGAGTAGAATAAATCTTTTCTCTCTAAATCAAGCTTTAAACCGTTGCGGCGAGAATTTAAATTACAATCGCAATTATATGTGTAGTTAATGTAAATTATTGGAAATTTGGATTTGTTTACCTGTATTCTTTTGTAATTGCAATTTACTGTGTTCTTTTTGTAATTACAGCTTACCCTTATAAAGCTAGCTTAGCGGATTCTCTTGTGCGATATTTCATTCGAAAGTATTACTTATTCTGGCAGTATTATCGCTGCGAAATGATTTGCATTGTAACAGGAAATAACTCACAAAATTAACCTTTGAACCTATTTAGACATATAACGAACTGGATGGAATAAGTAATTTTTAATTAAAACAATGTGGTCTATGGCTCTCCATTTTTATAATATCTATATAAATACATGATTTAGTATATGTTTACCAATAGCGGTGGCGGAATGGTTAAAGTGCTATCGCTCCAACGTTACCATCCCGGGTTCGAGTCTCGGCTACCTGAGGTTAAAGAATTCTTCAGGTTACTTCAGGTTAAGGAATAAGTGTTTTCCTCTACTCACTGCAATGGTTCTATGATTATTTGGGGGATTTAAATTATTAAAAATGATAAATAATAATAATAAATAACCCTAGTATTCATAGTATCTATCATCTCCATATTTTTCTTGTTTTACTCTGGAATAAATTAGCTTTAAATTAAATGAAAATCATCTAAAATGGACCAATTTCAATTTAAATAGTTCCCAGCAAGCCATATTTATATTTGTGATTTCCTCTCTCCTACCTGTCAGAAAACTGGGTATTGTGGCTATTATCGGTACAGGTTACAACGTGTGTTTATCCGTAGACTGCATGTGTATTTATCAACGAGGTCATTGCACCATTTTAGCCATGTTAGGACTTGTGTACAATGACTCTAATTTAGGAAAATTTGGGCAATTCACCGCATTCGCCGTTCATCCCTTGTAATTCAGAAATACTGTCGGATTATTGATTTTTTGTGTACTTTCTGAGTATCTGATAGCTTATTACATGGGCACTTTATATTGGTATCTGACTTCCTCCGTTGTATGAAATATGTTGATATTTATCTCTTTACGACTTAATGCATTCATTAGCCACAATCAGGTTTCAATAATGAATGGGTTCTCAATAACATGTTAATTTTCAAATTTTTTGTTGATAACCGCGGCGATCACGGGTGTGATAAGTAATTTATTTATATACTTTCTTTGAATGAATCACGAACGAGAATTTTCCTATACTCCTAATAAAAGGTTACTCTCATTTTACCGCAACAATTCTTAATTCCGTTTATTTAAGGGTGTTTTGATAACACTTAAACCTATTTAACAAGGAAATTTAAAGGGAATAATCGAGTAGCTATCCTCAGCTGCCAACTACTATACGCATACAAAAATCATCCAGCTGCGTTTATTTGTTTTATTTTTTTCGCATAACTATTTTGTCTGTAAACAAATTATGTAAGGCTCTCTATTAGTAAAGTCTTTTAACGTAAAATGCTTAAAACATATTTAAAATTTGTTCGTCTCTACAAATTGTAAATGTATATCTTTAGTTATTGATGGATCATATTCTATTCAATATTTTGCTCGTTTGCCACATTCTACCAATTTGCTGTTCAATAGGATGCGTTTAAAGTAATTCGCAACAAAACAGATATGATTGCATAATTTCCTGGTATAATTTCAAATGGAGACCTCGATCTGATCTTTGCACCTCAATGCCTCTGATAGTCCAAATCCGCCCCTGGTTTAATAATGAAAGGAAGTTAACTTGAACAGCCTAAGGAAATATTCATAACCGTCATAGTCTTAAGAGAAAGATTCCCTGTAATAGTTATTACTTCATTGCAAGCTAACGATTTCACGTCATGATTAAGACCGACGATGTGATTTTGATGTGATCAGTGTAACAAGATCTGCATGTATATAAATGTGGCGCTTAATTTCAATAATTTTAAACTAACATTGAGAAGTAACTTGATTTACAGTAACGGCTTCCCGTTGGCGCAAATATGTTTCAACGGGATTACAAAATATCGCAGGAAGTAATAAGATAATTTTTTTGATTAAAAATTGCTCACAAAATTCAGAGAAAGCACGTTCTCAGAAGACGTAATTGATACTGTGACTCCATCCTGTTTCATAGACCAATGAGATACTGTAAGGAAAATTAGAAAGATGGTGTTACTAGGCGCTTCAAAGAATAATTTATCTGCGGAAGATATGCGACAGTGACGAATTGAAGAAATAAACTTATGAAGTTTGATTGACGAAATAAACTCATGAAGTCATCCTCTGCCACTCGCAGGAAGGTGGCTCGAGGAGCACGAGTAAATGTGAGCAGATTAATATTTAAGAGGATATCTCGAATTACACATATGAGAATAAAAGATTATTAGCCCGAGGAAAAAAAGAGAGGCCCTTCAAGAGCTGTGATTTTGCAAAGAATAAGTGTCTTGAACCAATTTATCCGTGAAAATATCGATAGAGAACCTTGAATTTCTTTCCAGCCTCAGTTTCCTGATTTATCACGTAGATATTTTTCAGAAAATAGTGGTAGAAACTTCGAAGAATTCTTACTATAAATATTCTGAGGTACGTGGTATTCAACTTATGTCCCCATACTACAGTGAAATTTATTCTTTGTTACGAAATAACTTAGGCAACTAGAGAGGGGAATGAAATTCTTTCAAGCCGAACGTCGTCGTACTGCACTTAGGTTGCTATTTTTACGGTCTCGACCCGACGCCAGTTAGTGTCTGGCGGCTATTCCGCTGAGAACCATCGAGGACGTCATTTTTTTAATTTTAATCTGAAATATTCCTCTCATTGTGAGGGTACTCGGTTACTTGGGTAAGAGTTTCTGAAAAGGTTTTAGTGAAAATTAAAATTCTCAAGGTGGGAAAGAAGGACGAAGTACTTATATTTGAGGACTTAGAGAGTTCTAAAGAATGCAGGTTTCTCGTATCTCTAACCTGTCACCACAGGTTTTTAGGGAGCCCTTAAATGTCAACGTGGATGTATTCGGAGGAAAAGTAATCTTTTATAAATTTAACCCAGCCACCTTTCCAGGAACCAGAAAAAGTTTCATAATTTCAAAATGAATGATTTTATATATTTCCTCTAATATCTAGGAAGTATTTCCAGAATTTCCGTCTGACTTTCTTCATATACCCATAGCAATATTTTTCATCTGCTTTAATTATGAAATGACTTAGAACAGAGAGCAGGCTATACTTATTTTTGGAAATATTTCTTAATTTTTACCCAATTTTTAGTAGTAGTATTGTTAAAAGTGCTTCGACAGTGAAGGTCATTTCGCACAAATGACCCCTAACAGGGCATCGAACCCGGGACCGCTTTCACCGAAGTCGAACACGCTGCCATTTGGCTCTCCAGAGGGCTTTTATTATTGTTATTATTATAAATACACGTTACAAATGGAAAATTGTCCGGTGGCAACGTCGCATCTACATAAAAAATGAGGGAAAAAAAAGAAAAAACATATAACATAAGCATATACAAAAGTCCACAGCACCCATTATGTCCAACAATACTACACAAATTACTATACGAAGTTACAGTAAATAAGTTATAAAAAGATAAAAAACAACCATAAGATAAGAAACATAACATTCATACAACAAACAAATTATCGTTAAAATCAAGAAGTTATAAATTTATTGTTAACATTAATAAAAGTTATTTTAGGTATGTCCTTCCATTCTAAGTCGAATTTCTAAGTCGTTTACCTAATTACTTACTCACTTTATATTTTCGGGCTTGTTGTTACTAATCGGTAAGATTTTTCTCGTTTATTTCTATTATCCACGAAAGCTTGTGGCTCCTGCGCAAGTGACGAATTTTGAATTGGAAGAGTCCACTTTACGAATGAGGCACCCATCAGCGATGTGCGTTGTTATTGCATGGTGTTCCTTTAAGTTGACCTTGTATCAATTTCTCCACGATTGCGCCCCTCCGGAATTCCGTTTCCTTCCTTGCTGCGCACCGAAGTGCCATTAGCTTTTGCCAGATTTACATTTTTGGAGAAACACCCAGACTATTAAGCTGAAAAAATATTCATGCCTTTGATTTCGAAAAACTTTTACTCTGCTCGTAAATTTCCGAAATCGGTGGGGCGTTCGAGGGATCACAGTTCGTTATCCATCCGATTTAATAACCTAGAGTTCCGAGGACATCATTTTTTTGTCCCTCTAACTTTTCCTCTCTCCTCCCTCAATCAAAGAAAACTTTCATATGAGCAGTGGCGCTGTGATCGAGTCCCCCAGGTGTCCGTCACGGTGAGGCTGCACTCAGTGAGGGTCACCTTGGGAAGCAGTCCACGAGATGAGGTGGAAAGGGAACGTGGGTGGGGTAGAGAAAGGGGTAAGCGGGAGGGATGAAAAGACTTAATTTTCTCCGTTGGAACGGAAAAGAATTTGAAAGCATCCGTGTTCGCTGAAGATACTCATGCAAGCTAATTGGGAAACGTGTAATCGAGTGCTTCTTTCAACCGTCCATTCTTCCTCTGGGTGATGATTCAATGTGACTCGCAAGAAGTCTAGTTCCACAGATATCAACAGGGTGGTGTGCATCTTCTAGGCCTGAAGTTACGGTTTTGCTCGCCATTCAGATTGTTGGTTGAATATTGAAATTACATTTCACGCTTAGAATAACGAATTTAGAGATAACAGTAATAGTCATGGCAAATAAAATTATTCTAGTGTAAAACTCCGGGTCTTCGTGTACGGATTTGAAATACATCTACAAAGTAAAAATATGAAACCAGAGTTTCTCCATGAAATATTAGGGTTGGTGTGATCTAAAAACTATCGATTTGTTAAAGATTTTCCAAATTAAATCGAATTGATTTTTAAGTCATTCGCTTCTTTTCTCTTCCTCTGAGAAAGGTTTCAAGTGCAATAAAATTATCGATTAAGTATTATTATTTAACCCAACAATATTCATTCAATGTTACTCATCGAGAGAGAAAATTCGTGATCTCTTGCATTCGAAATTTTTGGTCGTCATATGTTGTATCATATTTTATCTCTATCCATACTCATGTAACTTAACTGGAACGGTCTAAGGTTTGCTTAGAAAATATGAGGGAACAGAGTACAAGCCATGGTTTCATGGCATTGAAACGGGCCCTTTATTACATACTAGATCGATACATCTTTCAGATTCCTACGAAGTCCGCTTAAAAACTGCCCCTTCCTCTCTCCACGAGTTTTTCACCTCCCTTATAATTCTACAGCACCAGATAAACGTCCGTAGTTAGCAACGGTTGCATATGGGGGTGGAATCGGCAATGCTTCCATCTTCCCATGCCGAGACAAATGCAACAGAGGAAGGGGTGGGGTCCGCCGACGACCTCGGAAATTTTTGGGAGAGTAAAGGATGGATTAACCCGACACACTTACATGAATTTTGTGAAGGAAAAATTATAATTATTATGATTTATACATAATTATTATGATCATATAATTAATTATATAACTAGAGAGTGAGAGAGAGTTCTTCGACGTTTATTACGTGTACATTACTCGTATATCTTCAGAACAGTGCATTTTCCCAGGTACTTAAACTGGTGAATCGAAGCTGGAGGGAATTTCTACGCAATAATATGCTTAAATAATATCAGTCGATTAAGCTGCCGATTTGTGGAACTCCATACTAAGTGAGGAAGAAAAAATAACCATGCAGAAGTTCCACTGGAACTACTTAATAAAGCTGGTGACCAGTTAATTCGTTTTTGTTGTTTATTTATTTATTTACATTATCGTTGCAATTTGGTATATACCAGGTGGCAACGGTAAACGGTAATTTATGCCTGAAGATGAACTGACAATTCAAAACCGATCGTCAGTTTTATTAAATACTTGTAGTGGAACTTCTGTATAGTTATTGTTTTCCTTCTCACTTAATTTGCTCAAACTTTTTGTGATTTACGCTACGCAAATCTACTTATAAGCTACGTCCATACAGTTTGATATTAAAGGATAGGGGTACATTTTTGATGATTTTTCTCGAAATTCATGTAACAAGTTTATTACAGGGGTGGGTCCTGCTACCATATCTTGATGAGTGAAATATTTATCATTTGTCTTTTGGTACGGGATAGAGAAAATTGTATCTTTTATGTACTTTCGTCTCAGTCTTGTTCATGGCTGTGATTATATGAAAGCTACTGAGGTATTAGTCACGCTGAATAATGGCATTAATTAAGGTTTCTCCTTATGCAATGTTAAATGAAATGAAAAGTGTTACTCGTGTAGTAATTGTGCTTCACTAACTTGGGCTTGCTCTGCTTACAGCATTCTGGCTCAGTAAGGAAAGCAAGGGCAAACTACCTCACTCCTCATATTGCCTAGTAAGCATCATTTTCCTTTCCTTGAGTTTCGTAGCTGATGATAGATGAGATGAGGTCCCAGCCGGCCTTCGGAATGAATACTTTACGGATTACAGGAGTACATTTCTGTGAAACGTTAGCATAGTTATTTTAACTATCAACTTTAAAAAGTATTTAACACGACAGGTTGCAAGCGATGATTGTATCCTGATGAAGAATTTTTCATCCACTCATCAGGATGAGAGAAATTTTATATTAACATTTGTAGCATTAGTACATTGATAAGACTTTAAGATATCAAATAATTATAATGGTCTTCGAAGGATGATAGATTAAGTTGGAAAGATAGAAAGTAATAAGTGATAGCAGCGGTAATTTTAAATGTTTTTCGACAGCTAGGGTGATTTCGCACCTGAGTCTCCACAGGGAATCTAACCCGGAACCGGAAAATAAAAGAAATATTAGATATATATTCAAAAAAGAGAAAAGAGAGCCAAGAAAAAACAGGAATGCATGGAGTCAGGGAAGTATTAGCTCGCGTCAATCGAATAACTGAATAGAGTATTAAGGAATTGTACCTATCGACTGCCATCTCTCATGAGAAGACGTGGTCTTGAATTGCAAGTAGGGCAATACTCTTACCTGATCCGTTTTTTTCTGTCGTTTTACATCCGCCTTAGGTTTGATCTGAAGAATTCTTTTCATCTTTTAATCTGAGGTCAATGAAATTACTCTTTAAAGATAAAACAATGAAAATATTTACAAAGGCATCACAAACATGTTTTTGATGAAACTGATACTTTTATATTTCTAAAATAGCATTTGTTTCTTTGACCATAATTATTTTCGGAAGTATTTCCTATTTCTAAATCCACTATTTCGGCCTCACTTTGTGGTAGATCTTCATAGTATATAAGTCCTTATTATTCCTCTTTCATTATTCCCTCATTATTTTTGCATATTATTTATGCATGATTGTGTTCTTTTGAATTTCTGATTTATTGTATCATTATAGATTACTAATACGTTTATTGATTTGGTAATTTTTTTACTGTTTTCACCGTTTCTTCACTGTTTTCATTTTGTATTACCTATGATTATGCACTTTATATCTTTTACATACTGCTATATTTATGACTCCACAGACTATTCTTATACCCTTGTAGATTAAACTATCTATGTTTCCGTGCATATGTTTTCCTGCCGTCGATCTTTCCTCCAAAGTTGAACTGTAGGTTTAATCTTGCTTTTCATGAACATAAATTTCCTTCTCTAGTTATAACTGTCTTTATATGAACCTAATTTTGAGTGCAAATCAATCTCGTTGAATCTCCCAGTTGTGTCCACGTAAATGTTATTATTTTATTGAACATTGGAACTCGTCACTAAAATCCCTACGACGAAATCGATCAGTGAAATTGTCCAGGAAGGATCTATTTGCCAATGGGAGAAAGATATAATTAAGATATCATTTAATTTCTCCCCTTGGCCAAGAGGAGCTTTCTGGCCAATATCACTGATCCATTTCGTCGTAGGAATTTTTGGGACGAGTTCCTATTTAAATTCGCTAATTTAATAGTCGCCTTTTCCTGAAGTATTTAGCAATCAGTATTTAGTATTTAGTTTCTAACTAACTAACACACCATCTTTGGTGTGTTTGTTTTATAACTAACTAACACACCATATAAATAGGTGAACGGGCGTAAACTATATTCAAGTTAAGATGCAAGAGAACGTAAGATGGAAGATTAATTACAAATTACACATATCAAGATAGCTATGTCGATAATTTGGCCAAATTCTTTTGGATTGCTTCATACATTTCATAATTAGTTTAACTGCTTTCATTATGTGTGTGAGTAAGCCATAAGAGTGGACATCAGAAAGGAATTTCTAATTGCCTGAAGACATCTTTGATAACGAAAGAGCAAGATTGACGAAAGCCCAAGAGAGAGCATTATATATTATATACATTTTTAGAAAAACATCTTGGACAATTCAATCGATTTTGAATCTCTTTCCAGTTCAGTTTACCTGTGTACGCCTGATGCAATCCCAGCAGTCAGGGGCCTTCGAATAGTCATGTGGGTAACGCAATTGGCATCGGTGAAAACGATTCTGGGCGAGGACTCATGTGCGAAATGACCTCGGATTTCGAAGCATTTTTAAGATAACTACTGATAAGCCCAGCAGTCTGTTGACTTCCGTATGAGATTTCAATGTAAGAAAGAAAAGATAATTTAAGTTTTAGAGAAAAGAGCAATATATCCATTGATCATCGAATTGTATTGATAAAAGAGAGATTTATTTATATGTATACATTTTTATAAATGTATTATCGAGTTGAAAATAAGACATCATAAAGGATTTTTATATACATTCAGCTTATATTCTTCCTTCATCCATTGGAGTGCTCACATTCACCTCTTTCATAGGTTTTAATATTGTGTATATCTCTTGTCTGAATGCTTTACTCCCTGATGATATAGCTTCGCTATGAAAGCATATGGTCGTGCGTTTGTCTATTCTTGTGGTATTGTAAGAGTTAAGTCATAGGTTAGTATATTATTCGTGACTACCTTAGCAGTCTATACCGTTGTTGCGTCTATTTCTGTCTCTATAACTGTTTCAATTAGTTTTTTATTTCCTTCATACCGCAATAAGTGGCCAATTATCCAAACCTTACTCATCCGTAACCTTTCCTTAGTTAATAAGGTCATTAAATCTTGGTTAAACTCAATCCGTCGGAAAGTTCCATTACACAATTCTCTAGAGCGTAAAAAATATTTCCCTCCTAGGAAGGAATTTAGGATGTAGCTTTGCACGCAGTGGCGTACATCTAGAAAAACATTAGGAATAGAACCCTTGAAACAGAGAAAGCCTGCTTTGAGTGGTAGTTAGATTGGTAAGAGCATCTGCCTGGATAGAGGAATGTCTGGACTCGAATTCTAATCAGGTATGATTATTTCACTTCCCTTATTCCGTAGATTCTTCTTCTTCAAATCTATTTTGAGAATCCAAGCAATGAGCTTCTTCATTATTATTCCAATCAGAGCATTTTTTTTCTATTTTGAGCAGTTCATTTGACTACTTCTTTGATTACTTTTTTGGTGGCGTTATTTTGAATGCCGTTTTTTGCAGCTTTATTTATCTTTAAAAAATTGCTTTGAACGCCCGCTATACTTGCCGTTTTTTTTCGATAATCAATTTGTTGTTTTTTTTCTCTTTACCAATGTATACAATCTTCATTTCCTTCAACTGAAGATTTAGTTCTCGTAGCGATTTTCTTCGAAGTCAGATAAAACATGCATAGGTTTATAGTTACAGATATAAAGTTTTTGGTATTGCAGTGCCGTCGCGATTTCCTGGTTTCTATAGCCAGATGTTAAAAAATTATTATGTAGAATTATACTCGTAAGTGCTTATAGGTAATAATTTAGTCAGTTTTTAAATATTAAAAATTTGCGGTCTCCCTGACCGCAAATTTTTAATATTTAAAAACTGAATAAATAATGCTTTTAACGACATTTTAAAGTTTAAAGCATTTCATCAGTTATCCACAAATTTCAATTTCAATTTAGTTTTTTTGTTTATGACAACAAATTTTCAATTATAAATCGCTGTTTAAAAATCGTAAAAAATTTGAAAGAAAAATATTTTTTAATAGCGTCGTATATCTGTAATTAGTGGGTTTTTTCGGAGTAATGCTTTTTATGTATTTTTTGATATATTGAATAATAAAACCTCGTTGAAAAGCATTTGACTTATTGCATTTTTCATCGAAACTGTGACGTGAGGTCTCACAAACCGCTCATGAAATTTAATTGCAATTTTATAGAAATATAAGAGAGATAAACGATACGTGAAGAATGCTATATCCACATAAAAGTATCTAAAAAGGTAACATAAATTAAAGATTTGTTGAAAATCGAATATTTTATTATTCACAATTTAAAAAACGCTGCGGTCCCTCACACCGCACGTCAGAGGTTAAGGGTTAAATACTGCAACAACGGAAAGATCCATAAAAAGTAATTTGTGCATAACTCCCGAGTTGGACATTTGTCACCATGAGCCCCTCATCAGTCACGCAGTCTTATTCTGAAAAACACACGTTAAACTAACTTAAGAGATGAAGAAACTTTAAGTAACTTGAAAAAAGTCTATGTAAAACATCGTGCAGGCAATATTTGCGTCGTAGGGAAGAATTTAGATCAATGGTCAGTTCACATGTCTCATGTATGACTGAAAGTTATTCGTTGATGAGTATCTTTTATTTGGTCCCTTATATATATGTATATAAGACAAAGTAGTATATTAGGAAACTGGCGTTATATCAACACTTCCATACTTTTGATAGAAGAAGGACGTTTTGTATTGAATACAACGCACGAATGATTCTGTTGTGACTTACAGTGCGGCTGATGAAAGGTTGAACATAACTAACAAACAAATTTTAAAATTCCGTCCGCTCCTTTGCACCCACGAAAATGGTCTTTCATCAATCTTATTAGTAGAGATAACACACGTGATTTACTGCTTTTGATGTATGACGTCTGCGGAGGAACTTGAGATTCCAAAAGTGTTGCGCATTCATTTCCTGGAAAAAACAGGGCGTATCAGCGCGACCTTGTCTCTATTGAGCACCACATTCTCCCGGTTGCAGAGCCTTACGGTGGAGAAGCATCCGATTCTCTAAAAACATGACCTAATCCCTATTTAAAGATTTTTCCTCCCTCTCTCGCCCCACCTCATTGTCTGTTTTTCACAGACGGTGACTGCTTGTAAATAGTAGGCGTCATTAGTCAAGAGTGATTCACACAGTGACACTCGTGGTAACCGTTCATTAAATAATTTTCAGTTAGATATAGGCGAAACGGAATAATCGACTTCAAATATCCTTAGTCTAAAGTATGCATGAGCGTTGTCCGGGGTAAAGACTGTAGCCAGTCGAAATTGATAGATTCCGTTTCTTTTTGCCTTGCCCGCTCTTCGACCGTTTGCTATCCTCATCGCAATTTTTACTTTTTTGCTAGTTGAATAATTCACTGTTTGTCACTAACCACCTTTCTCGAAGCGAAGGGAACTGATGACGAAAATGAATTCAGAAAAAGACAGATAAGGATAATTTGTATTGTATTTACAAGGTGCCTTGACAGCTGAGGTCATTGTGCACCAAAATCCTTATTCTGGGCTGCGTAGTTATATGGGTGCATGGTTGTATGGGTGCAAGAATTTAAGCAAAGATAGGAGATCGTTAAAATACTAGCCGCTCAGACCAGTTAAGAATGACGCCAGCTTTATTTTGAGGAAGTTCATATTTTTTAGGGTTAGATGCAAGAAGAGACTAATTAGTCTCAATCTCGCCCGTAAATAAAGACGATTATTATTATTATATTTTTTACTACATTGCAGCCAACTAATAAATTAGAAACCGATGTAAACTTGTGTGGAAATGTTTCCGACAGTTGATTGTTCATTGGAAATTATTATTTTTACTAATGCAATCTTTGGCTATTATGATATGAAATTGGTTAGTGATAAAGAATTTTTAGAAAAGTAAACTAAATTAACGACATTATCATGAAAGATAATTATTTATTTTATTTATTTAACCATTTTGGCAAGGTTAGGTCAATATGCCTCTCTTACAATGGTAATATTGTATAACAGGCAGTAGGTACTCATAAATTAAAAAGATTAAGTCTTAATGCAAATTTTAATATATATCCACTATATGAATATTGTAACATAATGTATTCCATACGACACCAGAAACACAGAAATTAAAAAGGTTAATATCGGGGGTTCTCGGAGGTCAAGATGTTTTCCTATTTGTGAAGAACAGACGTGGAGACAAATGCCGGGCATTAGTTACATTTACTACGACGGTGTCCCAAACCTTCCAGAAATTCCTTTATATTACGTACTATTAATTTAACAACCCTATTTACAGGAGCTATTTTGTTTCATCCACTGCATCCAATTTTTGGTACATGATAGAGAAAAGAGTAAATTTCGTTTACTGTTGTCCAAGTCTTCCTCATGGCTTATCTGAAAGCTAATGAAAGTTCTGAATGATGCTGAACCGTGGTAGAGCGCGCACTACGAAGAGCGGCTCGTTTCGTTTAGGGAGATTATAGTTTCGATAGCAGTGTATCAGAAATGATCAAAAACCTTGGCTGAGAATCTCCAAAGGATAGAAGAACCGAGTACAGGCACAAGTTATTCCAGAAACAGAAAAGTGCTGATTCGCGTGACGAAATACTTGATATCGTGATTCCCGTTCTCTGCGAGCGCAATTTCCGCAAGCAGACGACAAAGAGATTTCGCGAGATTATAGCGATAACAGATTGCTATTACTGGTCTCTTTTTCCTGATAGCATTAGGTAGCTTATTGGTAGGTTCGGTGTTTTCACATCCCATGCCCTACGCCATACGGCGGCTTGCGGGTTACTAATGTAAATGTAAAATGTATACGGTATTAATTTTGGTCTCTCCTTATTGAATGCCATGAAAAGTACTATTGGTCGTGTCATTTTGCTACTTTCGTATAAGTTTCCCATTCATACCAATAGGGTTCAGGGAAAACTTTTGCAAGAGCAAAACACCTCACTCTTCATCTTTCCTGGGATGCCCATTACCTCTCCAGAGCTTTTGTTTGCTAATTAGGGTTCATACCTTCCTCTGGGCAGAATGCTGTGTAGCATGGTACGTTAATGAGAGAAGCTTCAGCTGTTTTACCCCTCGCTCGGGTGTTGAATTCCCCAATTATTGTGATATTAGGAAAATGTGATATCCTATGTCGTTCTTGATTCAGGCAAGAGAAGGAAAATATTTATAGCGAAGTTGTACTCATGTCCATGAAATATTTCATAAAATATAAGTTTATTTCACCATTCTTCGATTTCCCCAATTTCCTTGATTCTACTCTTTTCTCGATCGTGGCTTTCGAAAATCTTTTAAGGAGGTCAGCTTTTGAATAATTAATACATTAACGTCTGTATAAGATATAAGTCGAACTTTAACCTCTTGTAGCAAACAAATTAGAATATCGCAAGGTCAATAGCCGCATTTTAAGTATAGTGAATTACAGCTCAGGGAATTCTGACCCAAATATTCCTTTCTATATTGATGTTTTTGATTGGAGCAGCGAAAAAGAATTTGAGTTAAATGGACGCTTTTGTTTTTTTATCATTCTATTAAAACATAGTTTCATTTTGACTTGAAAATTCCATTGACCTGATTAAATTTTTGATATCCGTCACTTGCTCTCGGGGAATTCTTATATAGTATTAACTTTCATTATTACTTTCTATTACGATTGTGTTGTTGAATCCTAGTCCACTAATGAGTTAAAAATTGTAAATAACTCTAAATATACTTTTCCATAGCAAATATGTCGTAACTATTTTAATTTTTCTTCTTCATCATGTTAGATAGTTATTATGTTTGTTCATATAATGTATGAGCTTCGTTCTAACGTACTCGTCCTAGCCTGTTCAATCCTATCAATCCAGCTGTGTGTGATAATAGTATTTTGCATGATATTTCAGCTCAAACATTCTGTTTATTTCATTCTTTTTGTCGACATTTACTCGCATCTCCCACGAATTATGATTTCAGTAAGTTGATGACATTAAATTTCATCTATTTTCATGTATTCGTAAGGGTTCGGAGACTAGTAAACTTAACTCTCGATCAAACTGACTGTAGGAGAAAGTGCATCTCTGAGAATAACGCTTCATTCTAAAGATTACTGTCCCTTTTAACGAAAATTTCGTATTCATGACTCATGCAGTACCACTTACAAAGTTCCGACTGCTTGACGTCAGCTATCCCTAGAAAATTGTTCATGGTTTATTCATAGAGAAAACGAATGAATAGAATCCGATTCTTCCGTGCGCATATAAATCTGCTTCGCGTCATCGCTCCGATATAACGAATTTGGCTGAAACAGTTATTACCAATTAAAGCGCGAGGCTAATCTTGCGAATAGAATTATGTGGACTGAACTCAAATAATTTGAAAATACCATGAAATATTTGCATGTTTCAGGTACTCACTCCACCTTCTAAAAAAATTATTAACCAATGCACCATCCATCCGGCCAGACAAGATGAGTTTCACTCATATGTAGAATGTTCCTCTAATAACTTAATATGGCATTCAATAAAATAACACCTGATTTATTATAGAAATACGATGAGAGGCAGATTTTGTTAAATTTTCCTTGAAGCTATGCCAAACTCATGTGAATTTTTATTCAAACAATAATTTTCTGTCGTTCAATACACCTGTTTGGGATTAGTTGAAATAAATTTCCTTTCCAGGAGATTTTTTTGGTTCCAAATGAATTTCATTCTGTTATTTATGAGTACAGTATTTTGTATCGTAAGATTTATGATGTATTATGTGTTTTTTTGTTCTAACTGTCGGTTCAAACAAGCGATGAAAATGTTTCTGAGATGACCTACTCAGACACCAACAAAATTTAGAGAAACTATGTTTCATACATTCCGTATTTAATGTTTAGAGCATGTGTGACGTACGACTCGAAGTCCATTAATTAATTCATAAAATTTCAGTAGCGGTTATTAATTTGAATCTGACATTTCTCTTCAAAGTGAAAGTCGATTTCCTTCGATTGGTGAATTCAGCCTCTTTGAAAGGGACAACTCTGTAACATTTTCTTTTATTATAAAACGCTTGATCTACCATCTTAAGAAAAGCTATATACAATTAAAATACTCTTCTAATGGAAAAATGTATAGTATCATATAACGATTTGCTATGTAGAGAATGAACACTCCAGCCATTCTTACAAATTCATTTTCATTAAGGAAAATGTTTCCGCATTTGTGCTTCGCTTATCTTAATATTATATGCTGCTTAGCATATTTCATCGTTTTTTTTTTCAAGAATAGAGAAGGTCATTTCTCTAGAATCATTCCCATTTGCTCTCATGCAAGAATTTTAATTAAATAATAGTGGAAAGTGAGTTCTTCTTTGTACGTCTTAATGTAACTAAACTTAAAATGATGGATTTGGAAAAACAATTCATTACTGTGTTATTTCTGAGTTTTTATTAATGTTTGCTTTAAGTACTAATAAGTACCTTTAAAATCCTGGTTCTAAGAATGGATAATGATTTGAGGTTAACTTGTAAGGAATGTTCACCTCAAATTAATCTATTGATACATAACATGAACGCATGGCCATGGTGGTTTAGTCGGATATGTAAGCATTAAATGTTTCATAATTCAGTTATTTAATGTAGCAGTCAATACTTTATTTTATTGCCAAATAAGTCTTTGTCAATCAACATTTTCGTTTCTTCGTTAAATATTGTAGATTCTTTGTACATTTTCTTTCAATTTTAACTATGTGTTGCTAAGGAAGAGCCCTCGAGAATTGGTGGATTACTCAGTAATCAGACACTTTTCGGTCAAAAATACCATTTTGCCCTGTCTGTATTTATTTCATTATTTTCGGTATAATTTAATTAATTAATTATCTCTATGGAAACGTTACACAACATTTTACGATGTTTGTGAATCGGCGGAAGTATCATCAATGGAGTTTAAATTTTAGAATCATTCATCTAGTCCAGAGACTGGGAACCTGAGGCCTTTTCGGGCGTTCAATGTAGCGTCACCGCCTGAAATGGATGTCCATTTTTAAATTATATTGCTTTTTTCTAATGATGTGGAGTGAACAAGAAATGGAAGACATTCTCCTTGAGTTCACTCAGCGAATTAATTCCTTTTCTTATAAATAATTTCGATGTAAAACTATTTGCATGTAGGCAATCGTGACTCAAGAGTGACCTTTTGGCTTCATATCCAGCAAATCTTATGCAGCCGAACGGATAATGCGGTCCTCCTATGGGTAAATGTTCCCCCCACCTGATCTAGTCCATCTCTACCAACTGTTATTTACTCAGTGGTGGCTTCAGTGCGAAAATTATCACAGCCCCACTCCCGCCGGGCCAAAATTCTCGGTCCACTTCCGATTTTCTGGAAAAGAAATCAATGGCGATAATCGGGACGAGATGTAAAGATAAGTTAATCAGCCATATGTTCGCGAAAATTTCTCGCGGGTAGATTTCTTTCGGCTCGGAAAAGAGGAAAGATGTCAGCGGAGTGGAAAATTTTCTTGGACCACGTTTCGCCCACTTTACTTTCATCTGTCCTCCTTCCTCCGCATGGACCCATCCGGGCACCACTCTCTTCCACCACTTCCCTCCTTTTCCCTTCCTCCTCGTAATGCCCATTCAGTTGACTCAGACGGTTGGCGTCCTTGTGACCCACACCGTTATACCAAGACCTTATATCAAGGTCAGGCGCATACTTCCTCACCCACTTCCCTTTCTATCTCCTCTCTCCATTTATTCTCTTTCGCTTTTCATTCGTACCGGGTCAAAAATTGTTAATTTTCCACGAGATAAATTTAATAATGCTTAGGAAAGCCGAGAAAGCGCGAAGGAAAGTGGCTAGATAGAGGGACGCGATAGCGTACCAGAAATGTTAGGAATTTTCGGTCGCGAATCGTTAGTAAAAGTGTTCTATGGACTAGTAGCAGTTTCAGTTCAAAAACGGATGGAATACAAAAGGAAAATAGAAGAATTGAATAATGTAGCGCGAGGGGATTATTAACGGAACGTAAAGCCGAAGAAGCATAGAATGGAATCGCTAAAGACTAATTTATCGAAAGAGGAGAAAAGGAATGAAATATCTGAGGTCTTCAACATCCTGGTGATAAAAATGAATACATAGAAGACGGGTGGGGGTTTTCTAGCGCAAGATGGTGCGCACCCTTTTGGAGGAACATATAAGAGTTCCTGATAAATATGCGAGTTAACCGTGACTTTCCTAAACAGGATACTGAAGAGTTATCATCGTTATCAGTCAAGTGGTTGCAACTTGGTTACTGGTCGTGTTGGTACCGTTGAGACATAAGTCGATGATGCTACAGTCAAAAAATTATAAATCGTTATAAAAGAAGAGTACAAATACGATTCCGGAATCACAGTTAGTAAAAAACAAGAGTATTTTTTCTTTATAACATATACATTGATTTACTATCTACCTTCAACCTAAATGATGGCCCACGTTAAAAAATACTTGCGAGAACTGGAATCGAACCCGAATCTTTCTCTTAAAGAGAAGCTGCAATAGCCATTTAGCTCAAGTTATCCGAAAATCGACATGAGAATGCTCTAAGAGAGGTCAACGGTTATTGCGGCCTACCGACAAATAGAAGATCTGGTCTAAGTACCAGTATGTTAAGATATTTTCCAGCCCTTTCCCTGGGTGCACGCCTTATCAAGCTGGGTTACCCCCAAATTTTTTATGGGTCTAATTATGAAATGATGTGATCTAAACTATCAAATATAGAACATCTGTAAATACTAGTATTCACATAATAGTATAGATATAAAAGGAGGGAGAGGTATTTCACAATACTACTACTACTAGGGAGAGGTATTTATTTTATACGATACGTATTGTATGTGCACATGTAGTTATGAATATTAAAGTCGGTTGGTAACTTTTTAAGGCGACGAAAAAATTGTACGAAAGTTAAAAATAGGACTAGAAAGGGCGAAATGGTGGTTGACGTCAGTAAAACTATATCCATGTGTAAATTAATTAGAAATTGTCACCTAGTCGTAAAATTTTATGTACTGAAAAGGGTTAGGTATAAACAAAAATATGAGCCGTGTAGACACGTGAAATTCGCGCTCTGGTAATTTATATTTTGGTGAAAGGAACAATTAAGTGCATCAAGTGATATGGCGAGGGAAGTTTTCACCTGAGTAATGAAATCGAAGTTGAAGACAATGAATTGGATGTATAGGTACAAATAATGCAGTTTTGACGGAAGCACTATTTTTCCCCCACCGTTAGCTACCAATAGCTTATAAGAGGGAGTGAGGCTTAGTAGGCAAGATGAAGGGTGATGTAAGTTATACTTGCTTTCTTTACTGTGCCAAAATGTTATGAAAGGATCAAAAACACTAAATGCAGTACGATACGCCCATGAATAGATCTTCCTCATTCACTCAATAAAGAGACACCTAATGAATGTCATAATTCAGAATCCTAAACCTCAGTAGCTTTCAGATCATCACAAATATGAATAGGATTCATGTTTGCGATGATCTGAAAGCTGTCATGAGACAGAAGTAAATGGATGATAGATTTTTCTCCATTGTGAACCAAAAAGAAATGGAAAATATTCCATCTATTAAAATATCGCAGCGGGAAACCATTCTTACTTACCAACCAAACTTGTTTTTAAAATATTTAAATGTTTTCAAGGAGATGCACTTATTTTCTCGCCTCCATCAGAAACATTTCTCCTCCACGTCTCTGATTTCCATAGGAAGAGTGTTGATGCCTCTAAAAATAGTGACGAAGAAGCCAATCATCTGGTTTAGGTTGGGTTCCTCTTTGGCCTGTTTTGGGAGGAAAAGGGTCACTCCCGCGTTCCGCTCTCAAATCAGATGCCACAGCGCAGAAAAAAATTAACTAGAGCGGAAATATATTCGAGACATAATTTTTTAGACCGATTTTGGATCTCTCCATCACTTTGGGAATCGAAGATGCTCGGACAAGATTACTTCCAATCCGAATCCGTGTTCTACCTTGCGAAGGGAGTTTTTATCTGTTTATCTTTGGGCGTATTCCACCTATCAGGTCCAGTTTTTCCTCATTGTTCCACTCTTGAGGTTATATTCATTTATCATAAGTTTTGGTAGCCTGACCTTCCTCTCTTAGCATTCAATAGCTTTCTTCTACTCGCAGTAATGAATCGATTGAATTGTTAAACATGACCTATATTTCCACAAAATCACCTTTCGTCGGTAATTTCTAAAGGATAGACTTCCTATCTATGCCACCGGTAGCACTAAGAATAATGATATATAATTTAATTATTTATTTACAAAATTTCGCTGTGAAAAGACAAAAGTCTGGTGGCAGCTTAATCATACAACGTACACTTATTTAAATATATACAATACACAATAGATCTTCTTATATACGTCAACTTATACATGTTATACCCTTCACATTACAATGAACATAAATTTAAATAACATATTTACACAATTTATATTCCTGTCGGAATAAAATTTAAATGTTTTTCTAAACTCCTTTTTATTCTTAGATAAGGGTATGAAGATCTCTTCGGGAAAACTGTTCCACTCTTTAATCCCTCTATTTATGAATGAGTACTATATGGGACAATATTATATTAGCTTTATCAGGTTTGATTTCTGCTTATGATCCCCTCGAGAAGTATAAATCGGTTCTTCTATTCTGCTTCTATAGGGGGGACTATATGGGACATTATTATATTACTCGAAGAACAGGGTACTTATCTTGGTAAAAATTAGGAAAAGCGCATAAAATTGTCTAAATACCAGGGTTGTTAACGATGTGGTTAAATGATTGTCTTGAGAAATGAGATTTAATTAGATATACTTCGAAGAGGTTCCTCACTTGATTTTCTCATTTTGGTGTTTGTGGTCTGGAAAAGATTAAAATCGCGATATTCTGTGAAATTTTGAGTTGATGCCAATATTCAAGAGCGCTTTTGTAGGGGTGCCAATTTTTAAAACCCATAATAAAGTATTGGTTTCAATTTCTGATACATGTTTTTTATATGAAAAATTACCGATTGTACTTTGATTAATTAATTGTAATCCGATTTAGAGCGCGGATTTCGGGCCCCCCGCTCTGATCTGCTCCGTAAAAACTTCTCTATAACCAAGAATTAAATAACCGCTCTCATTACTATAATTAAAGCTCTAAGGCGTTTAGAATAGCAGGAAATCATAAAACAGTAATATATCGTGACTAAGCTCAAAGAACCAAAAAAAGTTAATTGAGACGCATAAACATTCGAAGTTACATATATTACTTGTGGGGAAGTCTCTAAGACTTGCTTGCATCCAAATTCGCGGTATAACCGACTATATATATATATTAAGCAGATGGAGGTGAATATTACCAATTAGAATTATTTGACCCCGTTGGCGTTTTCGTCAATGTTTTGGAAATAAGCGGTGGAGATATCTCAGTGGCGGAAAGTATAGCATACTAGTTGAACAACGTTAAGATCTCGGGCTCAAGTCCCGGCTAATCGAGATTTTTCACGTTAGAGCAGCGTTGTACATGTTCGAACATCGTTAAAGTTTGCCTCTACTGTAATTTTTCAATAAATTTAAGTCTGAGACTCCAAAAATAAAAAATAATGAACTCCATCGATATTTATGCTTCGGATGTTTGTAAATCAATTTCTCAACGCTAGTTCATTACGCGTTTATCACGTGACTGTAATTGTTTCCAATTGCCACTGGACGAATTGTCCTTGAACGTGGCATCTATGGCCAAGGTCGAATCGGCCGAAAACATTTTACGAACCTTTTTCTTGGAAACCCTTTATTAGTACCCCAGCATTCAAAATAGTCTCCGGGTTCTGATCGAACTTTCGGTCCAAAAATTACGCATCCTGTTCTTCTCCCTCCAATGTCCGTGTTAATCCGAGCCAGCTTCTTCGGATAATTTATGGCACAATAGCCGGAGTCGAGGCTTCAATGTCTCCATCCAGAGCCGGTTTCTCTATCTTCCGCACGTGCTATTTAAGTTCCTTTTCTCCATCTCGTATCTTCTCGAGTAATGAATTGGAAAAGGGAAAGAGGACTCTCTCTTCCCTTCTCTGTTTCTCTCTTCAGTCCATCTCCTCGGCCTTCACTCACCCTCTCTCGCCGCACCCCGATGTCGCATTCCTCTGTCTCCCTCTCCTACTCTTCAAAGGGAAGTCGCCTCTCACGTTGTCTCAGCTTCCAGCGCCTCGTGGCTTCTGAAGGTGGCGAGTCCGAAGATTGCACGTGGTTTGGTGTGATTAGAAAAATTAAGCTAGGTTGACAGGGTCCTGCTACCACATCTTGGTGAATGGAGTATTTTTCATTTGCCTTTTGGTTCAGGAAAGAAAAAAACTGTATCTTTTATTTACTTTTGTCTCCGTCTTATTTATAGCTGCGGTGATATGAAAACTAAGCATTAATTAAGGTTTTTCGTCGTGAAATGCTACGAGAAGTGTTACTAGCAGAGTCATTGTACTTCACTTACGAGGACTTTTATTGCTTATAGATTAATTGCAAATTCTTTCTCTTTTGTTTGTCATTCAGTTGAAAATTACCGATCTGACATGCTTCATATTCTTTCACGTCTCGTAAAATTGTATTGGTCATTTATAAAATGCAACGCATGAATGCTCTTGGCATATATTAGCCGAAAGTATTATGGACTCAACGTATTTTATAATCAATGCTAAGAACTTTTGTTGGGATTTTCCCTAAGGAAAATTATGCATTCCTAGCATTTCTTGTGGTGTGCGAGATATTATATTGTATATTCTTTGAAATATGATTTCCCTTCAGAATTGAGTATTATAAACAAAAGATAATTCAAAGACTCTCACGTAGTCTTCGGGTACCTCTAGAAACACATTAAACCACTGCGCGTACTCAGAATTCTGTTTCGAATGCTAGTTTCCTTGCATCGATTTGTCTTCCCCATTATCATTCTGCGCTTGTGAGAGAGACACTTGTCGTAGTATCCCTATGCTAAAAGAAAAGTAAACGCCACTGGCATTTTAGTCGTCCTTCGGAATTTTTAAATTCTTAACGGTGTGTTTTTGGAATGTGTCAAGCTGCTACCCTACTGTTATTGACTAATGTCTGCGGCAACCTTATGAAATTTTATTTTTTTTTTATTTGACCTTCGGTACCATGGAAAGTAAGAGACGGCTGTTATTGTAATTTGAATATTCTTCGGTACTATATTCTTGAGAAAGGAAACAAGATGGGTTTGTTTGTATTCTCCTGTGGTTGGACTGCGTATCTTGGGTGTTAAAGAATAATAGCTTTAGACACCACCGATTCATTTCAAAAATGCATTAGGGTCAGTTACTTCTGTATTATGGGTGGTTGTGATCTGTTGAATTAGATAAATTAAAAGAAATGAATCTTCGGCCAAGTTTAGGATTGCTTCTGCATGCGTAGCAGAATCAAACTTTTTTAAATGCTTCAAGTCTCCTTAATTAAAATAAGCTATTAGTTAGGAACGATACTTCAATACAATTATTTCAATAAAATATTGGTCGATAATATTTTCGTAGTTTTCATGTGGACCTAAGTGAGTCGGTTTTAAATTATGATAGCGAGTAATGACTGCACAAATACATTGTGTTCAAATATCAAAATACATTCCTTTTTGGGTTAGTGATTTCATTCAAGCGGAGGCAAGTGTTTTCTTCTTATCATTTTGACTTCTTTTACTGTTAAGATTATTTTTTATTATAACAGGCATGTAGAGAATTTCATATTTGCATATCGCGTGTGATTCACTCCTAAAACAAATTATGCCTTTTGACAGTATTCAGGATAAATTAGTCCCTGTCTACTTCTTCGTATTCGTCCGTTTCTACCTGGTCCTCCGATGAAATTGCAACGTTTAACTATTAAATAAATAAATAAGTTAGCCCTCACATACCAGGTATCTTTTAATTTTCGCCATGTATGGCTATTTTTGAGAAAATTACATTATCACCACTAATATTATTATTATTTCTAATATATTAGTATATCTTGTGGAAATCACCAAGTCTTTTTCTTTATTTCATTATGTCTTTCCACGAAGTACGGCCAGAACGAGTTGATTTTATAATATATTAGTCTTTATTAGTTAACTTGGAGTGACTCATCTCATTAGAAAGAGAAAACAACACAAAATGAACTTAGATAGAAGAAATATTATAGAGAATAAACTTTCTCAGTGGTGATTTATAGGAACCGGGTTCAAACTTATGTAATGACTATACTCATTCAAAATTCCAAAGGTACAAATAAATAGTTTGGTGTCGTTAAATGGAACTGGATTACTGTTGCTGGGTATAATCAGGTACTGATTTGACTTATCATCAGCATTTAAATTTTACTGTCAGATTATAATGAGGACGATTTTGTTAAGTATCATCGTAACTTTAATCCTTTTAAAAAAGTGAAATGATTAATAGGACTCATTGATACAAATCTTCAAAAGCAGCTAACAGTGCGACCTGTGTTTCGATGTTTGTCATCACATTGCGGCTGATGATGATGGCAGGCATCGAAACTCAGATCAGGCTGTTACTTGCTTTTGAAGTTATTTTTAGAGAAATCCTTTTATTTAACTCCTTGTTTTTATCATAGAATACCACCTAGTTAAGGACCACACAATAGAATTATCTTACTTGATTCTTAATCAGCACAGTTATTCTTATTTTTTTAAATCCTGAAATCCTCAATTAGTTCATCTAATAGCTGAAATCTTTTCCCACGAATTGCTTTCCTTTTTTTTCCTCATCCTCCATTAGCTCCTCGTAATTATGTATGTATACTGACAAGAGGATTATGATGGATGGACGATTTCAAAAGCTTAGAGTTTTTCCTCTGCTGTCACAGTATCCCAGGAAGCGGTACGTTACAGCATTTTATGTGCCGTTGTGCGTCTATTTGCATAAAGTGCCTCCCCCACCTCGTCACGTATATCTTCGCACGTGACAACGCAACTCTTCCTCCAAATCCATCAAATCGTTTCCGCCACCGCGAGGAAGGACAAGATATAAGCGATGGTTTCGCGAATCAGTATTTTTCCAAAAAGAATGGAAAGCATCCCCTTCGTTTCCAAGTTCTCGTGCCTCATAATTGCTTGAAGGATGCTTTTGTATGACTCTGCATATTTCCTGTCCACACATAGCGGCAGATTGCAGCTCATGCTTGGCCTTGAGAAGGTGGTGAAATACTGTGATCGGGAGGATGGTCTGAAAGGTCTCTATTATCAATGACGGTATGGCGGAGTCGCAATTACACTCAACAAGTTTGATTGTATGCCCTTTTGATGTTTCTTTACAATTTAGTAACATTCGACATGTAGATTACAAATTAATAAGTCAGCTGGTCCGCTGTGAGTTTTCAATCCGGCTTGCACTATACCCTTAAGTTTTTAATAAATCTCAAATTCGGAAGCTGTCAGTATTATAAATATTAGAATCCACCGCGGTAAGACGCTGGGTCAGTTGGCGGCATTGACTTACATCACTTTTAACTACTAATTCAAGCAATATTTCTAAGTTCTACTTGTGCAAGTATGAAACGTTTGTGCAGAAAAACCGCCAACTTACTACAACAATTTACAATTTAAATTGCTATAATTCGGTTAATTATTTATTGATAATACATCAACATACAGCACTAGGCCAATTACGGTTGACGATCAACAATAAGGATAATAAAATTGATCGACAAATTTAAACAATAATATAAACAACAAAACAACAACAAAATTAAAGAGATCAGCGTTATAGAGATCCAAATCAGTCTCTTGCAACCATTGTTACAATTGATTTTAGAGGTAGATAAATTGGATCGAAGTTTTTATTGGAAGAACAAAGGTTGAAAAATGTGGGTATATATATTTACACATTGACCTACAACCACTACGAAAAGCACGTACTTTCCCAGGCAACAATCGACTCAAACAATCCCGAAAGAGCCTTACATAGACAAATTCTGAATATCAGTTCATGGGCAACATTTCTTTGATTAATAAATTCTATCATGGAAGGCCGTACTTCGTGGAAGGACATTCTAAAGATTATGAAAAATAAAGACCTGAAGATGGCCTTTGCGCCGAAACCGGTCGAAAATAAAACCAAATAGTGTGGAAGTTTACGAAGTTTTTATTTTTCATAATCTTTTTAATATTTCTTTGATTGCTAACATTTCTTAAACTACAATAACAGACTAGCGGCGCTTTTAAATAGTTGTAATTTACATTACTTTACATTCTCTTATGGGTGCTATATTATCTCCTGTCAATGGGGCACTGATATAGATTTAATTGATGGAATGCCTTATGATATCCCGCATTAAAATTATTCTTGATTCTGCTAAAACTCTCTTTCTTGTGTCATGAATAGCGAAGACTGGTTAGATATTCAAGCCATCCTTTATCGGCAACAAAAAGCTTTGGAAAAGGAGTGGGTCCAACGAGGCAAGACGAGGAGTGAAATACGTAGTTAACCTTTGTTTTCCGCACCAAGAGTGCATGCTTAGAGTTGAAAAAGCCCATATAAGAACAGCGTAATTACTCTATAAATAACACCTCTCAAAGTAGTAGAGAAATAGTGACTGAATGGATGCCGTTCATTCAAGCATCACTCTTACCCCAATAGCTTTCATACTATCACAGGCATAACTAAGAATCCGGAAAAAAATTAATAAATGGTAAATTTTTCTCCGTCTTACCCAAAAGACAAGTGAAAAACTTCCCATTCATTATATATTGTGCATGAAAATCGACAGAAAATGTTTAGAAATTTCGCCCTATTATCCAGATTGGAATCCTTAGAATGTACAATTCGTTTTAGTTGCTTCAATGTTGAAATTAATATTATAAACATTATTATTATGGATTACTGTACTTTTCATGAATTGATATATTATATTAAAACCTCAAATCGTTGAAGGTAACTTTCCTGGGTGTTCAGAAAATGATAAATTCAACATGTTTGCTTTTACAGGTCTCTGAACTAACAATTGTAAGAATTGCTTTCATCGGTTGTGTTCCACAAATTTCCCAAAGGAAATCGGGAGGTTTCATTGAGCGTTTTTATTCTCAGAGGAATAGATAGTCATCGGGAGCTGAAGTTTTGATATAGCTAAAAGATACGAATCGAGCCAAGAAAATTGGATTCTTTCGTTGCCATAACGCTATTCCACGATTAGTAATCGACAACTATCATTACTGAATTTACACGCAAGAAAATAAATTATTTAAGTTACAATTGTATGGTATAACAACTCAATACACGTTTTGTCGCCTAAAATAAATGGCTTCAGATCATAAAGATCGTAGCTTCGTGTTTTGGATTACGCTGTAGCTGTTGAATTTGTGGTAATGCGGTAATATCGTTCAAACTTTCCTCTTAGCTATGCTGTTCGGAGACACGAGAGCGTTTCTGAAAAAGAGCAAAACTTCTGAGAGGAGCTTTCTAGGTTAAAAGACCTTTCACATCAAAAAGCGTACAATAAAGGAATGGGGTGATACAATAACGAACCTAGAAGCACAGGAAGTGGTGGGAAAGAAAATGGATTCAACTGAGGAAATAAAACAGGAGTCAGAGGATGGGTGGTTCAAATAATTGGAGGAGATGGATTAATAAATATTGAAGGTGGAATGGAAAGACAAAGGGGAAAACGCAGGCAAAAGGTTTTGGATAATATAAAAGTTGGGATTTGTTAAAGAATTAAAGGAGATGGCTTTGTGAAATTTAGAAAGTTACTATCTATAGTGATAGACAAAGAAAATATAGTAGAATAGAATTCATAGAATCGTTCATTACAGGATCGTTCATTAAATACATGCCTTAAAATCTACTTATAAACGAGTCACAAGTCAAGATGATAAATTAAGTCACAAACAATTAGTAGTCAAACACGCATCTGAAACTCTTACTAGCGCAACGCTCTAATTCAAATTCTTCAAATTATCATCTTAAATCTCTCACAAGTAGACAGTAGCTAAGATCTTACTTTGCCATCAATCTGTATACGTAACTTACTTTTTCTGAATAAGTACTTATTTATCAAGAACGTCACCTTTTGATTGTGAAACAACATTTTGCTATAGTTTTACCTAATGTATGTGACTCTGGCCCTTGTACGTATAAGTTCCATGATGAATCTCGGTGCTTACAAGAAAAAAACAGGAATGACGGGAGGGAGTGAAAGCCTCTTTGGTTGAGTTAGAATGGAAGGCGTCAAAAATCTTTTCATGTAACATTTCCTCTAATGATGTATGGCAACCTTCACGTATACGGATGGTACGCACTAGGGATGAGCATCGTTATACCCGCTCTAACTTTCTAAAAAGATGTTCTTCCAGGGAACATATATCTCGAAACCCTATGAATTCGATTTAAGGAAGTGACAGCCGTCATAACTCACTAGGAGGGATTTTTCATTTCTATTCTTCGTCGTAGATTAGTTTTAAAATAGGCCTAGTAATATAATGCGTTAGGTAGCATAAATCAAGGTGTTTAATGGTAAGAATTCCATTTTCTCGTTATGGAATTAATTTTCAATAAATTACTGTGGACGGAAAAGCATAGTTTCTAAAGGCTGAGAACAGTTTCCATTATGAATTAGGACAAGCTTAATTCATCACAGAAGATAGAGGAGCGTAATATCTTTAGGATGATAATAGTTTCTGAATTGGAATAGGATAAGATTAATTCATTTGATTCATTAAAGTGAATTGGAAATCGATAAACGTATTTTAACTTTAATTTCCTCTCTTTTGGCAGAGTAAAGTATATTTATGAATGAAAAGTCATTAAACATAAGGTAAAATAAATATGTAAATGCTGAAGAAATAAAAATTAATACCGCTCATGTTTAAAAATGTTCACGGAGTATCATTTCACGAATTTCTTCACAAAATATAACTATCATTTATATTCTTTCTATATTGATGAAATGAAGCGATTACCTCGTAATAATAACGACAAAATATTTTCTGTTTTATAACGTACGAATTTCATCGTATTATATACAATATTTGAATATTGATGGAAAGGAAAATAGTGAGTGAATTCATAAGTTTGTTTTCCTAATCTAATTTGTCTACTGTTGAAGAGGAAAAGAATGATATTTAATCGTTAATTTCTTTAAACTGTAAATGATGACCATTATTCAAGAACGTTATCCAATTATGTATTGGGTTATCACAATCAGGGAAACCGGGAAATCAGAGGCAGCGTAAGTGGATCCTTCAATTTCATTCATTCCATGGGGTCATTACAAATGTTAATAAATTTTAACGAAACGTTTCCCAATCGCTCGGTGCCGCAAAATTTAAAATATTTGCCATTGATAATATTTGCAGATCTTGTTTCATATTTTTCAATTTTTCAATTTATTAATTTCTCTCATATTCTCATGTTGTGTAATCGCTACCGGAGTTGAGGAATAAATTGCTCTTGTGTAAACTGCTGAGCCCCGGCCACTCCCTTCCGCGTGAGCATTCTCTCGGAAAATTAAAGTAGAAATGAATATACAAAGAGACTCTCCCTCTTAATGTCTTCCAACAAAGAAAAGGTCACGGCGACACTTCCTAATCCATTATTTGCCGAGTAAAAAGTGTCGGCTGTAAGTTAGCGTCCCCCCAACGAGAGCTTTCCGGTGAAAACGGAAGTCATTCGTCCGAGTAACAAGACAGAGGGTAATTATTTCATACAACTTTTGGCGACTATTTCTCGGAATAGGAAATGCATTTGTCACTTGTCTGTGTTACCAACCAACGTACGAGTATATCTTGAGTTGTTAAAAAACTGTAGTCATTGCGACTTCTTCTGACTTCAATATCGGTAATTTCTTCGGACCCGATTTTTTTAATAATTTTACGTAATCTTCAATATATTTTAACGACTTAGTTGTTGTAATATTATGTG
>KZ308300.1:491321-511263 GCA_000376725.2 Ladona fulva | reverse complement strand
TATATATATATAGTTTCATGTAACTGGAACGGTTAAGGCTGAGACGTTTTTGATTTAAGGAGGAGGAAATGTATTACGTACTTTCGCACGAGATGTTAGATTTCGTTGGAGAAAATTGTAACTATGTTTTAATATTAAAAAGAATGGCATCAATGTATCAACATTACGACGTGGAAATAATATATAAAATAAAACAAGGAATAGTATATTATCATAGTAAAAGATATTACGTAGTAAAGAATAGCGAGTGTTGTTTTGCTTGGCGTGCTATAACCAAGCAACAAAAACATGGCAGAACTTGTTGGAAGTTAATTAGAATATGTATCTATGGAAGAATTCTTTGGAAGTTTCTTCAAAGCACATGAATGAGCAGCAACAGCATTATAACCAATTATTCACAATTTAAGTTATTGGCGTATTCTGGGCCGTGTTAACGAAGGGTTTAATTTGATCACCATTTAATATAAATAAGTCAGTTACCTCCATTGATCTTAGAGTTCTTCGTTTTCATGATTTTTTTTCTTGAACTTCTAATAGCTTTTGTGTGACTTGCTATAAAGACATCATATTAAACTCTAGACAAATTTTCCGTGAGATATAATGAGAAATGGGTCTTAGAGTATCGGTATATCACATCTAACATATATCATGAATATTTATGGGCATTAATATATAAATTTTCATTGTATATATTATACTATTAAGAGATAGTTATGCATGTAGTAGCACTGTTAAAAGTGCTTCGTCAGCTGAAGGCCATACAGGTCTACACCGGGAATCGAACCCGGGACCACTTTCACCGAAAGCGAACGCGTCACCAACTTGGCTATCCGGGAGCTCCATGTAACATGTAATAACATACCACGATATGTAGTTCAAACAATCTCATCTCCCATATCCTTTGTTTACAATTCTTCCGACGAGCTGAGTTATTCGAGTTCAAGGATAGGGGCTATTATGTTTGGAAAGCATCCGGTGCTTCGGCGGGAAAGCCAAGGGAAAACCAGTGATACTACGACCAAGTTTCGATTTACGAATTCAATTCGGGAACACATTTCGCCCGCAGTAGCGTCGCCTTCATACAAAAGACGTTTCAATCATTGGAAGTGAACCCTGTTCTCACCCCGGGGAATTCCTGCCAATTCACACCTTGCCTTCAACTCGATCCGCGTGCCAACCCCCGATTCCACACAAACACGGTAATGGTCCAAGAATCCGGATTAAGTGTGTCGAAAGCTTTGGAGATGACTCTCTCGAACTATTTCTCTCCTTCAACTTTGCCATTGACCCTGTTCTCTGGAACCTCCCTCTCCTTTTCCCAGCCCAACTCTCTCTCTGTATCTCTCTGTGAACACTCTCTCCCGGGCAAAAGGTAAACCCGCACGATCGCGTTTTCAATCCTCTTGTAGGAGTATACTGCTCCGGTATTGGCATCGATTCCTCTTCCACAAATACCTCCTTTTCTTGCCCTGTGGCACAACTCTTATAGCTTTCTAAGAAAGAGTCCCCGTGAAAAGGTGTGGCGACTTAGGAGACATCTCGGACTATATTTCTCTCTCTCAATCGTCTCAAACACCTCCCCTCTTATTGGTTAGCATGTATCTTTAATCACCCTACTTTTGTTCGGAATTATCCCGTCCTGCCTCCATCGCTGAGTTGGATAGCTGAGATTTTTGTGGTCGTTGGTAGGGAATACAGAATAATACGGTACGAAACTGGGCCGTGTTTAAATTCGTTTCACCGAGACATTTATTGGGAAGTTCGGAGATATATTCATTTACCATTAACTTTTGACTAACAAACAGTCTTGTTCACGGTTGCTGCGGTTATTTGAAAATTTCTGAAGTATGAATGAGGATGAATACTGGCATTTATTAATCTATCTGCTGAATGATCATTGAGGTCATTAAGATCTCAATTCGTCGATTAAGGTTTCTTCTTAGTCTCTACTAATTTCGTTGAAAGTTGTTTTTTTTAAGGTCATTCTATCCCGCTTACGTGGGCATTTTCCACCTTTGGCTCAGTGAGGAGGCCAGGGCAAATTACATTACTCATCCTGCTTAGCATGCCTCATTTCCTCTCAATATGTTATGGTAGCTAAATGGTTGCGGTTCAGGATCAATCTGAACCCACAAAATCGGAAAGGGAAATTATCCGGGACATTAGCGGAAAAAAGCGTGTTTCAGTCTTTTTTGTAGCTACGGATTTTTAAAGGTCGACGAGTTAAGTATTCGATGAAGTGGGATTAACCAGCGCTCATATCACAATTAATGATGAACACATCACAGTAATAAAAGAGCTTTAATCTATCAATAGATTTGAGAATGGTTATGAGTGCTTTAAATAACTGGATATAAATATGTAGTATGTGAGACACGAATCTTAAAACGATAAAGAAGCTCCAAAGATCCTATGAATGGAGTGTTGCATTTTATAACTTCGAGACTGTGGGAATGGAAGAGAGGAGAAGGTTGGAATCGCTCGAGTTGCGGATTTACAAGAAAACTTTGTTGATATAATGGATGGATTAGATTAGCAATGAAGGGGTGGAATAGAGATAGGGAGATTATAGAGGATTTGGGAATACATTATAACAAGTTGAGACAAACTTATTGGTCAAATTACACGCTACGAGTGATTTAAAGCATTCCTAGAAGTGTACATTGAGGGAAAAGATTTAGGAGAAGGTCAGAACTCCAGTATATATAGCAAATTATTATGATTTAATGATTAAGTGGAAATGAAACGTTAAGTACAGCATATGAGTTCGGCGGACGGATTCTAGGGCGGACGGCAAGTCTATGGATTGAGTAGGAAAGAAGAAGGTTGTATATCTCGACTATTCTTTAGGGAAATAAGTATGGCTGAACAGAAAGGAGGCGCGCACGAATTTGCGAAGGCGATTCCAGACGTTAAGCAAACATTCGAAAATCCCGCTTTCGACAAATCGGGACGGGAGAGGATGAATCTAAGAGAAGGAAGGGAAATGTCACGCACGGTCTCCAGCTAAACGATCGGGTCTGCCTCGAGACGTGGAAAAGTTATGCGTACAGTGCTATTAAAACACAGGTTATACGAGATTTCGAAACTCTATGTGACGAAAGAAAAGTGCATTTACTCACGAGTCGTACATCAAACATTACAAACGTAAGGAAAATTTTACTTTCTCACATTCTTGATACGGAGAAAGCGGAAATTTTGTGGAAATGGTGTCCGGCACAGAAAGTGCTAGACATGGCTTGTCGGTAAAATTTGCTGTGAGATTATTCAGCTCGATCTCATTTGTTTTCCGATACGTTTTTGAAGGACATGGGAAGGGTAGAGCAGGCATTCCAGTTATGGGGATTGTGTTTAGATTCGAAATTTTTGAAATACTGTAGTGTTGATTGGGGCGCGACCGCAAATGTTTCTACGTAATAAACTTCCGAGCAGAATGACGTATTGACAGTCAATGTCACCTCAAAAATATCTAAATGTCACTACATTGCTGATTCTGTTGTTTCATTCGTATCCGTGTAACTTTTTCAAAGTAATAGTGAAAATGTTGTGGTAACTGATGTATTATCTTTTATTTATTACGTAACTGTAAAATTTTGCGCCTTGAATAAAGTGTATTATTTTCGTATAAGTTGAAACGAAATTATAGGACAAGTACGATTAAGCAGCCAAATGGTACCCAGAATTCAAACACTTTAAATGTGAAAGCTAACTGCTGTGGATGGTCATTAAACTCTTTCCTTCGTGGAAAACGTGAGAATTAAATGGCTCAAGTCCTATTCTAAAAATAATATATGAGGAAATACTACACTCGACCACTTTTTTCTCAGCATTCCCACATTCTTCGAGTAGAGCCGTGCACTCTTTAAAGAAATCGTAATATATTCACCATTTCCTTTTATAGGTCGGAAATGGAATTCTCTTCTGCGAGCCGTCTTCAAGAGATCACTGAACGGTCAGAAGGCTCATATTGATTACCGCCCTTCTATTCATCCTTCGCAGTTTTTGCTAGTCCTCAACAGAATGACGATTAAGATTGTTTTAACTTTGAATTCTTATCCGTGTAGCTCCTTAATTTGAAGTGTAAAATCATAGAGAATATTGAGGTATTATTAAGGCAACATAGGTATAATAAAATGTATTTCAGTTGCCTACGCTGGTTGCTAATGACAGAAAAGATTTCCAGCGAATACGTTGAAGCTCATTTAAATACAAATTAGGTGAAATTTAATTTACAGTCGGGAAAACGTTTATTTTCTAATGTCTAATGGCGCTTTTTAAAGTAGAGTAGACCAATTCTTGAATTCGTAGACGGAACTTAATTTTTTTCAATTCAAACAATTTTGCGAAAACTTTTACTGCATGGTTCAGTAAGATCGTTTACATAAGAAAATTTTCATTGTGAAACTACGTCACCAATTAAAGCCTGATGTAGCTCATGTGTTTATATATTTCGGAAAGTAGTTAAATAGTGACAGAAGAGATGGGTGAATTTATTGAGGAAATTATTGATGATACATTAAGAATGTTATTGAGGAAAGAATACAAGGGAAATGCAGAGGGGAAGACAATGGCAGAAGATGTTAGATGGCATAAGGGTGGGGTAAGTTACTAGGAGGCGAAGGAAATTGCGAAGAGTGGGAAATATTAAGGCACATGAACCTACCGGAAGGTAGAAAACTTATGTATGTATATTTTTCGATGATATTGTTGAGATATTGTAGGAAACGCTGAGGCAAAACGATAAATATGAGCCTCCCGCAACAACTAATATGGAGTCCTTTATGGATAACAAATGGGACGGTGCTTCTCGAAAACACCTCCCCGCATTGCGGAATCTAACAGTACCACCCTTTGGGCGTTGTAGTGAATTCTTTAAATGTTCGTAAAGCCAAAAAAGTAGCTTAAGTTGGAAATAATCTTCCCTACCTTCCTTTGGGTCGCTTCTGTCCTTCATTTACATTTATCAGCCGGTATCAGAACGCGAACTGTAGCATGACAATCTAGTTTACGTAATGCATAAAGATGATTAGTAAATGGGAAAGCTCGTGCAGTGCGTTCTGCAGGAGTTATTTTTTCTCACGTAAACTTGGTCACAATCAGAGTCTTCCCTCCCCACTCCTCATTTCCCGAGGCTCCACTTTCGAACACAACGGTACACTTGGGAGTCCCACTTTCCCTCCTCAGAGCCCCCCCCCCCTCCTTTCCCCAGCCGCGTTCCTACATGTGCACACCTAATTTGCATTGTTTCCCTCCCTAGAGCTAAGGATTTTTATTTTGCAGCTCCACAGCTGCGGTCCACAATAAGTGTGGTCAGCGTTGATGCGGTGCTGAGGCACGTGTCCGACGAATTATTGCCGGATGAAGCAGCCACGCGCGATGCGAAGGGCGGTGAGCTGCGAGTAATGTACGTCTGAATATGATGCTCATGTGTGAAAACTATTGTAGAGTGTAAGGGAAACTTTCCAAGGGGATTCTCTCACTTCATGTGAATGAATGCTTGCCAAATAGATTGGTTTCCTAATGCAGTAAAACCTGTCTAAAGTGACCACTCACTAGAACAAAAAGAGGTCACATTAAGCAGGTGGTCACTATAGCAAGGTTAGATTACAAGATGTTAAGAGGGTTGTGCTTATTGAAAGGAATAATAAACTACTCTAAAATTAACGTGTTTGCAAAAAGTTATGTTAGCTTAGAATGTAAAAAATTAATATAACGTTCAGAGACGCACATTAAAACTTGGCATGACATTTTAAAAGACAACCTAATGGATTATTTTTCACGAAAAGGATTTTATTTCTTTGCGTTTATTGTAAATTCGTTTAATGTTATTTGTTTTTTGCATCATTTTACAAATGGAGAGAGCAATTATCAGCATATCTTCAGAAAACCTATTGCAATTTTTTTCCCTTTAAACCTAATGTGAAACAAAAACTTTTATGGAGAAATGTAGAATGCGAGAGTTACTGTTTTACACTGGACACTTTAATGGAGATATAACTAGTTGGTGCCTACCATGTTGGCGGTCACTAGTCAAAAAAGATGGTCACTGCAAGCAAAAGAATATTTCATGCAATTCATATTACTTTTGTGGGGAGCGATAAAAACTATTAAGCAGATGGTTAATGGCAGAGGTATTCACATCTGCAAATGTGACCTCCACTTGGCATTTAGAAGTTTTGATCGAGGTGGGCATTTTTTGTGGTCTCTCTATCTCATCACTTCATAAACAGACCATTCCATCGATTTCGAGCGAATTTAACGAAAACACTCCGTAGACTTAAAAACAGTTGCGGATTCTATAACAAATCGTTCGATATGGTATCCATATCCTAGAAATGCTCTTAAATTTCTTAACTTAATTTAAAACTTAATGTTTTTGCATAATCTTGCATTATCAACAACCCGTCACACGATGTTAATGTTAACACTGAGTTAATGTACCGTCACACAATGTGATCGTAGATTCAGAGTTAATGTATATTCTCATTAGAGAGCATTCGTAACAGACCAATACAGAATCAATGTTGGAAAGATGATAGTTTTTAATGACAGACGGTAAAGCTAAGAACTGAAATATGTGAAATGTTTATGAATGTTGGTTTCATAATTATTATTAATGTGATATCCATAATTTCATCTATTTCATGGACTAGCAATTTTATTCTGCATCAATTAAATATTATATAGCTGATGATATCTCATTAACTCATATTATAAGTAAATTATACATTAAATAATCGAGGGTAATTCGAATTATGTTTCATTCCAGAGAAATAAGAGAGATTAATATAATACATAATTTTTTCGCCTAAATGAGACACCATTGTTTGAGAAATAGTTCGCATATTGGGTCTCAGGCCACGATGTTTAAAAGTAGAAAATACGCATTAAGTACAGCTGCTGCAAGCTAATATCTTTTGATTATTGTGAGGGAATGAAGTACGCTGTAAGATGCGGATTGAATCTGCTGCACTGTTAGATAGAGAGGATGTTGTCTTTACGCATAAAATTGAAGAAAGGATTTGGACTTGGTTTTTTTTATTTCACTAGGTGAGGTAGATGAAGTTTTACTAGTGCTTGAGCTGTGATATTGTGAATGCAAAGCGTACTCAAGGTCACTTACCAATTTAAAAATTGCAGGGATAGATAATGATGTTACGTCATGTCTATATTTATTTGGCTTTTATATTTTATACAATTTTATTTTATTGTAAAATATGACTACTTTACCATAATTGAAACTAAATGAAGTATCATTCGTATTTTCGGGCCTATTAATAGTAAATTTTGGTTTCTTTTCAATCTTTCATTCCTCACCTTTAAAGAGAACTTAATATTCTGAACGATACATAAGGTTGTAATTGGTCAGACTGTTATTCGTGGAACGACTTATTTCCTTGCGGGACGTGGGGTTAAAAATTAAAATTTTCTTTTAATTCTCTTAAACAAGGAGATTATGTCAAGAGGGCGAATATTTAATAATATAGGTAGGGAAAAATTACGGAATAATCTTCGTGGAGGGATTTTCGTATACTTGGGATTTTTTTCACCGTTGATCGATCATACTCACTCTCACGTCACTCTCTGTAGTTACCGTAATCGCCTTAATTCAAAATATTGAACTGAGTTAGCCAATAAGCATAAAATAATGAATGAGGATGAATGATAAAAATAAGAGGAATGAAGAACAGTCTCACGAAAAAAAGTTTGAATTTCCGCAATTCGAGACTCACTCTTCACACACAATAAAGCCGATTAAACCGTAAAAGCAATGCTAACGTGCGAATTCCTCAGCTTGCTCAATGGTTATTACGAAAAGTTAATTTCTTGTTTATGAAAAAATGCTTGTTAAAACTCGCTTCGGAAACAGTTGTACCTTAAATGTGAGAAAGACTGAAGCGAATAACGAAATCTCATCGTGAACGCCTAGAGCATCGCAAATTCTTTAATTCGCCGTCGACGCCAACTGATTTGCAATGTAATTCTATGCTGGTGTTCGTAGATTGTACTTTAAGCCGATTTTGATACCTTGAAGTACTTAAAAGTTTTTAAATGACATTTTCAGGCATGGTTTTTGAATTGCATTAACGCGTTGGATGATTTTGCAATAATTCTAACGATCTTTAAGATGTGATGATGCTCTAGCGTGCCAATGAATGCCGTTTATTGGACGTAAACAGCTAACTCAGGATATCAGTTGAGAAATCGGTCGCATTTTTCATGTAAAGAACTAGTTGAAGATGTTTATTGAAGGACATTAAAATGATAGGATAGGATAAAATTAATAGAGGGAACAGGAGTAGAAATGAAGCCCTAAGTCTAAACCAATATGCGTCCATCAACATTCATGTATTTCATTCACTAAATATTTCATTCGAGCCAACCAACAGCTATTAGAAGGGTATGTGAACTCTATATTATCCCCTCTATTTTATTCTATTAAAAAGTTAGTCTCTTTTCACCTTTTTCGCTCGTAGTCATACCGTATCAAGCAACAGGGGGCTCGAGTAATATCTTCGAATCTCCGCTAATCTAATAATGCATAGTGTAGGATCATTATCTTAAGCTTAGAATTTAGTGATTTTTACTGTTTCAAATTCACAAAACCAAATCGATGCAAAGAATTTTTTTAAGTGAACGTATGGACGATATCTTGGTGGAGTGACCTAGAGCAAGACACCAAGAACTCTTTAACCTACTATTAAACGAAAGCTATAGGCAAAGATTCGCGAATGATGCCTTTTTAAGAAAATTTCAGCTTGATAATTCCTGCTGATTAATAGAATATTCATTGCTTATATTATCCCATTCTCTCCATCTGATTCTTTTCCCAAGTTAGATGTATTTTTCTCTTTGAATTAACTTTTTCATACGAAATCTTTGAAATAAATATTGCTGCATATAATTTTCACCTGACATTAAACATTGAAGCATTACTCTGATTAGTACCCCGACCTTCTTAGTGTTTTGTCAGTAAGAACACCCCAATAAAATGTTTATTGTCAATATACCCTTTGGAAGAGGTTTTGCCAAAATGGCCTCTTTTCCATCTGACCTTTAACGTTATTACATGATAATTTTAAAAAAATTACTGCAAAACAATCGATAAATCAACTAATATCTGGAAAAATAAATCAAACATACAAACACTGAAAGATTTGGGTTGCGGGGAAAGTTATTTTAACTGAAAGCAAACGTAGGAAATCCACGAAACGAGAAATTGCTCATTCAAGAAGAGTGGTAAAGAACTTGCAAAATACAAAAATAATATAACGATATTAATAATGACAGATACAGATAAAATAATCGATATTTTTTAAAATCCGATGTGATCCTGATTAAAAAAAGCTTCCATCGTCGAATTTCAACTGACGTTACTCTGGAAAAGAGAGAAAGAGAAAAAGTAGAATCGTCGACATTATAGATAAGTATGAGTCAAACATGTTTAATATGGAAGATGGCGAAAAAAGATTTTAAAAATGAGAAATGAAAGTTCAGAAAGGAAAGGAGACGCAAAGTAAGATGCATTCATTAAAATATCCAATGATTAAGGAAAGGTGTAATACTTTGCACGAGGAAGTCGTGCGGCTGATCCCAAAGGAATATTTTTAAATTTTAAGATATCCAAGATAGAAATCAAATTTGAAATGAAGCTTGGACGAAATGCGTGCTACTTTTTTAGTATGGGACATAGAATTACAAATAAAGATGACAAACTCATCTTAATATGAACAGAATCATGAATGAGAGGTTTATCAGAGCTACGATTCATGGCGAATAAGGGAATCGTTCAAATTAATAGTTACAGATGTAACAGAAAAACTTACTTAATAGGTTTCCTTGCCAGCATAATACAATAACTGTAGCATTCAATATCTGAGATAGGTTCCAAGGAGTGCAGCGGAAGGTAAGGAAAGAACCTTAATAATCCCATTTTTAAACTGGAACACAGCTGCTTCATAGCAAGTACTATCCATACTCCATTCGATCACTCCGAGGTCGGAGGCCAGCCGCACAGCATACCGAAAACTAATTCACCATAATCTGTAATAACAAAATATCTCGGCTACAAAAACCACGCATCACCAATGTATCCCACGCAGCCCAACCGACCCACTCGCGATTTCTCCGCAAACGTACCAATCCGCGATCATTCTTAGGTACGACCACCCCGCTATCACTCCACCTGACCATTTACCCCCACGATCCCGCCGCAGATGGACCACCCATGCCACAGCTGCAGATTCAACAACCCCGCGAACCCACCGCGGCCCAACCATCCCCGTGACCTCTCCGCGTCCCACCACCCCAGCGAACCCTTTGCGACCCGACCATCCCGTTATCCATCACCGCGACTTTCAACCTTTGCTAAACCACCTAAAGAATTCCCTTATCAGCTTGGGGTAGGTTCCGGGAGTATTTTATCGTTCCCTGTGAAAGAGATCAAAGCCCAAACACCGTTAAAATCGCGAAAATATGTAGTATCACTATTTTTAAGATAATTGTTTCTCTATGGAATATCTCAATCTTATCTGATGGAAGTATGAATTTTTCCTTATCCTCAAGATCATAGTTTACTTTGCACCATTGATATTCTTGCGCACTCAAAGGGAATTAATATTCTCGCAAGAGATATGTTTATTTAATCGGAACTTTTCCTAATATTCAGTTCTCTATTACTAATTGTTTATGAATAGAATACACACATAAACTCACGAGTTAAGATCGCACTTGATAAATATTACGAAGTTTACTATCCTTCGACATATTTGATTTATAAATAATTATATAAATTATATGCGAATAAAATTAAGACGTCGAAAACAAAGTGCTCAAATTAAAGAAACCGAATCTAGATAAATTATTTTTATTATATTTATATGAATCTGAAACTACATATATATTACATCCGATATGTTTACTAGTTCGACGTGGTTAATAATAGAATAAAGATGCTCAGCCAATTTTTTTTCTAGACAAAAGGCCTAATTCTATAAAAATAAATCTAATTAAAGAAGAAATATATGCCCCATAGAAGCGATGAATTAATGTCGCTAATCGATTATTCATTTGCCATAGCTAGCGTCACAGTTCATTAAAGATTTGTAAGTAAATGACTAATGTTTGAATATTGTATTTTGACCAAAAATATGACTTAAAAATCATGACACGAATGTAGGATCAAGAAATATCTGATGAAAAACTAAATTTAGTTTTGAAGTTCTGAGATTTCAGTTATAATTGTAAACATATTTCGAATATAGAGTTACTACGGCAATGAAATGAAATGGCAAAAACATTTCACGTCAAAAAACAATGCGTTTCAAATAAAATTAACTTCTAAAATCCTTATAATTCATGTTAACTCTTCTGTATATACACCTATTTATTTATTGATTAAGGCACAAAATAACCTCAGCAGTCGAGCCACCTTAATTTCCATTCGATCTACCTAATCAAGGCTATAGAGGAATTAGGCTACAACGTTTTGATGTAAATACACTTTTAGCTGATTAGCAAAGCGCGTTAGACACGAGAGTATGTCCTCGAAAACGTTGACTATTGATTTTCATAAATATCAATAAATGTCTAAATCTAAAGAGAGATTAAATTTAATAAGTTTATATTTATATATCTATTCAAGGCATAAAGAGAATTTGAAGGAACGACTTACGTAAATTAAAGGTGAAAGATTTTTTCGCGTCAAAAATAGAGTATCCACAAAACCTGTACCTGTGTACCAGTCATCAAAACGAATCTTTTTTTATTAATCGGTAAATTTATTTATAGAATTTTTTCTTTTTTGTCTGATATTTGGCGCGTAATGGGTATATTGCAATATTTTTTAATTCGATCAAGTAATTTTAGTAATTTATTATATTGCCATAACTGCGATCTGTTAATAAGGAAACTAATTGCTTTTTATCAACCCACGAGTACAAGATGTCATCAAGCTGATTTCCTTTTTTAGGACCTGTACACACGTCATCAAAAATATCTTCCGGTAATTTCACACTTCATGAACTCGTCATCTTCTTCATTGAAAGTATCTCATTAATATTTTATTCACTGTGGAATTTAAGATTCTTAACGTTAGGAATAATCACGTAACCTAAGTTCGTTGTATTGAAAATGGTAATAAAGCCAAAAGGAGAAAATTATAAAGGGAATGACCGCTGATATCAGCCTCTTTCATGAAATAGTACTCACGGATTTTGAAGATTCCGATTTGCTCCTTTTCCCCAGATCCTCTCCTTTGTAATACTACTTCGATTCAGGGATCCATGTTTCACACCGATTAATTGCGATGAATTTAGTAACAAAAGGAATCAGGAATATTTTACCTATTCATCACATTTTTACATGAACAATCCTCACTCTCACGAACTGCCGGCGAAACTAACGGATCGACAGTTGAAGTTTCGTTTAAACAAAAATTCTGGGTTGTGATTGGCTGAAGAACCTACTGCAGAGGTCAGTTCAGAAGCCTTACTTAGCCCTGATAATTTTTAATATTGAACTTCATTCGGTGAAATACGCCAGAAAAATCTATTTTAATTTTTAATCTTTTCCTTGTTCACTTTCATTTTTAAATCTGCAGAATAAAAAAAAGAAAGTTTACCGAAGTTACTCATTTGTTAACCGTAAGGAAGCCATCTTGAAACAGTACGCAACAGTTAGTGAATCAAATTAGCGTCCAAATTACAGGATTACTTCTTCGCGGAATACTAGGAAAAGAGTTAAGTAAAAATATGACTTCACAACCAGCAAGGATATCGTCTTTAATTTTGGAAGGTTATTACCATTAGGGTAATGGTCTCCGACATAGGTTTCAAATTTTAACTGACAACTTTCCTTTTGGGTAGGTAACAATACCGGAAGGGTTTCTCGGAATAATCGATTAAACTCTGCAAAATGTTCCCTGCATTACAATCTTACATCAAAATTTACACGCTGCTTTACTTTGTCGTCCTTAACGATATAATATGAGTCTAAATCCTGACAAATCTAACAATTTGCTGATTCTGCCACTTCTCATGTAACATAGTTGTAGAAATGGCTTCGATGAAAATGAACTTCACAAATGACGTTTTATCTAATACTAATAATACCAATGCAGATTACTCTGCATATTAATCACTAACTCCACTTTTACTATCTTTAGTAAATTTTCCTCGCTAGGCATAATGTCTCTTGTTGGATATGTAAATAATCCGAATTAATTCCCTTGTTGAGTGAAGTATATTTTGAAAAGAGTTGGATTTCAATTTTTACGTATCTAAATGATACAGAGTCAGGCGTAACTTTGTGGTAGTTATTAATGCGAAAAAACTCTGTGAGGAAAGCGTTTTCTAAACCACATGAATATTATAATGAACGACCTGATGATGTAGCAACGCTACGAAACCATGGTCGTTCATTGTAATATTCTTGCGGTTTAGTAAACGCTTTTTTCATGGAGTTTTTTCGCTTACTTATTAATTACTTAATGTTCACTTTTTGCATTAATAGGTTTAATAAATTTATTCATGCCGTTTGTCTTTACAACTTCAGACGTTAACTTACGAGGTATGGAATACTTCCGTTCACGTTACAGTTCTACCATGGCTTTATCCTAAATATGGTTGAGGTAAACAGCTACTTACAGAAACTCATCTCTGATGTATCACACCACTGAATACACATTCCTGAATATTGTAATCACGTGGCTACATGCACCTTTCGCCGTTTATTTCTCGAAGTTATTTATTCCTTCAATAATAATGATTCACTTCTAGAACGGAGCGGAAAACGATAGAGGTCTACTATTTTCTGCGTCAATATTCCTACACGTTTTCAGACTCACTTCATGTATACCCACTTCCGTAGATTTCTTTCACAAAACTCGCTCTCTTTTAAATGGACACTGTCGATCCTCACTGTTACACTAATAAAATTATGGCATGAAGAAACACAAAAAATCAATATGATCTGGTGTTACACTGTGTATTTCTTCTGTTCCTTTCTTTCAGAAGTACATGCTGCGCAAACCCAGAAGTCACTAAACGGAGAAGTAAATTCTAACGTTACGTCACTATGTGGTCTGACTAATAGTCGGAAGCGCTTATCTTAAACCTTGGCGGTTAACACAAACCCGTTCATAATCCGGCTTCGGTCGGTGCTCATTAAATGATACTAGGGCATGGTAAGAAAATGTTCCAACCAAAGTTTTCCTTTGGAAATCAAATGTAACTTATGATATATATTTCTGGCAGTGTAATTTCTGAAGATTGGGTACTTGAGCCACAGTTTTTCGATGACAGCGTCAGTGCTTTGATAGAAAAATCATTTTTGTCCTCTAATGTCTTCGTATAGGTTGTAAAACTAGTATTTAAAGCTTCCTTTTCAGAAGGCATTACAATCCCGGTGGAACTATATTATAACCGACTTTCATCAATATTTCATATTTCACTTTCTTTGCCAAACACGCAGCGCCTCTAAAACTTTATGCCATCAATACTAAGAAATGTATTCGTAAATTAACAGAACACATTTAATTTTATTTCTTTGGTTTTCATGGTAATTTTTTTAATAGGGAAGCTTCTGAATCGGTATTACTCGCAAAGTATACCGTACCTGAAGGTGGGAATGCGGAGATATTTTTAGTGTTTTAGAAAATTTTAATGGGAAATATTTTACCGAAGATTAATAAAAGATAAAGAGTTAACGTAGTGGTAATTATCAATTAGTAATGTAATCGTAATTAAAAAGCGTTTTATCTATGACGATCTTCCTTTAAAATATGGTGATACAAAATTCGGTAGAGCGATCCAATGTTTTCGTCTAAAATTGTTAAAACTTCGTCCATTCAGTTCTCTGCGTCTGATTCCTGGAAAAGGTTAAGTTATAATTATCGTCTGTTATAACTCCTAATCAGAATGGTAAGTGCAGAGTAAAATTTCATAATAGCTCTTTCGAAATTTTTGGAGTTTTAGGTAAAAAACGAACGTCTTTATTAAACGAAGAATAATAAGTGAATTTGCAGAGATAGTACGGAACTGCGGCGCATGCGCAGCTCGCGTTTTAAGCGGAACAGGAAAATCATCCTCCGCATGCGCCGCAGTTCCGAACTGATCCCGAACTCTCTCCGTGATTACTCCTCATGATTTGAAATTTTCATGTGAGATTTCGAGACCGCTTCCGGTGGTAAAGGAATTGAAGTTTCTTAAGGAACTCTCCTTAACTATACATTATAGAGAAGTTTTGTTAGGGAGAAAAAATCGATAACTGTATTAGGTTTCCTCTTGTATTTCAAATACGATTTTAAATAGTTTTGCCCGCATCGCTCTAACTCGATAGCATTTTCACCCAAGTATCTTATGGTGTACTAAATGTCTAGGCAATCTCAAGAACACATGACGGAAATTCTTCATAGTCGTTCAATTAAAGGCATCATCGATTCTTAGTTGATTAACATTGCATTTAACTTTTCTTTTCAAAATCGTCAGAAATTAACATATTATCAAATATCCAAATAGCCAAGGCCTTCCTCTCTTTCTCTCTATTAAACCTTGTGGAAAGCTTGAGGTGAATAACCTGACATTAGCATGGTAAAATATACGATTTATGAAACGTTTGCTCGAACATTAAAATGCTCAAGTTAATACAGACAGAACATTGCCCTTTGAAACTGGCGTTGACCATTAAAACTTTTGCATATTTAAGATGACCTAAATGCATGCGAATATCAATATTTCCTGGAATATCGATTCATGTGTTAACTGCTGCATTTATGAAAGACCAAAATCATTCTAGTGCCTCGTTTTAATTCTCAGAAGAAATAATTTCCCTCGGGAATTACTCACCTTGGCAGTAGTCGGAAATGCCGTATGGGTCAGTCAGCTGCTCTCAATAAGCTCCTGCCATAGATTTCATTCACACGACCCCAACATATATTACCTCTTACACGACCCATCGTCACCTACACGCAATTTTCACGTTAAAAATCTAAAAGCAGGTCAGTTGGGTGATGGGTTTCTTGATCTTATCAACGTACAGCGACAGCGAATAATATATTGCCAATTTAAAAACGATTCAGAGGGGAGATGTGAATACGATATTCGTACAATCTGTTATTCGATCCGATGTACAATTTCTATGATCTTAACAAGGCCGAGGCTTCAGAATCACAGAAAATTTATCACTGGTTAGAACAGAATTACCACAAACAATCCCGAAAAAGACATGTGTTAAAGTTATAGCATCCATAGCGTATGCATCGTCCCGTTATGCCCCGATTAACAATTAATGAATGTCTCTTCTTAGAATCATTGAGTTAGTTGAGCTCCCTGTAATTTTAAGTAAGCTTTTATGTAGTGACATAATTTTTATCGCAAAAAGATTCCCGAAATACAAATTCAGAACCAAGGTTTGACATAAAATTTTCTTTATCAATTCGCAGTAATACGGGAAATAAAAAGTATATTTTCTTGTTTTTAGTCTTAATTTATCTTAGCTTGATTGGGTTGGAGACAGTCTTTTATCTGTAAGTACTCATTGTGATGAAAAGTCTGAAAAATGCTGCTTTGAGTCACTTAAAAATTTTATTTCATTCATCCGTGAGTATATAATTATTTGCATTCACGCACCTACCGTTTAGCAACCACGTAGTAAGTGGGTGGAAATTTTAGCACATGGCTTTGGAATGAACTCTACTTATTTATATTTATGAGCTTTCAACGATGCCGGGCGTTTACGAGCTAGAGTTCCAACATCGAGGTCTCGAGTTCGATTTCCGGCTATCCGGATTTTTCTGATTTGGGAATGGTTGTGTGTGATCTTCGATAATAATTATAATGTAATGGACGTAATTGGGATCGTCTACTTGTTTCCGTTAAAGTTTTTCTATTAATATGCCTCTTACTATACATTATCAATAACATGCACTTCTGGCCCCCAGATAGACAAGTGGGCGACGCGTTCGATTTGGGTGAAAGCGGACCCGGGTTTGATTCCCGGTGGGAACCTACGTGCGAAATGACCTAAACTATCGGAGCACTTTTAATAATACTACTTCTAACTTCTTCTCTTCTATTTACAACCGTCATTTTCTGAAAGAACTGTGAAAATTAAGGTCTGTGGATTTTAACGGTAAAACATTGCATAACGGGTTTCCAAGTTTGTACTTCGTTGGAATCTAAAAAAGTTCAGTTCTCAAGTGTCCCGTAAATTTTTTTCGGGGCTCTGTTAGGTGTTTTTTACATTCAGGAAAAATCTCTGAAAACTGGGATAGATTAGCGCCTATATACCTACCGTTAGGAGAGCTATCATCAATTTAATTTTTTTCCGTTCGTAAATTATTAGAAATAAAGAGTGATTTATTTGTTGTATTATAGGTTATTTGTTGTATTATACACCTTTAGAAGCCAACGCCTGCTCTTCTTTCCAAAATAATTCACTAGGCAAGAAGTTGATCAAGTGATTACACCCAGTCGTCAATTAAATCATCAATTATAATGAAATTAATCCGAAGATAATGTAATTCACAACTTCCCGTTTCAGCATTCGTAACGTTTTAGAAAAAAGGTTTGGGCGGCGTAATCTCTGAATCATTCCATTGGCGCGAAGGTTATGCTCCCGAATGATAGAACGCATGATAACGTGTGGTCCTCGTCCGTACGTATGCACTTAAAACAACTCGGTTTAATTAAGAGAGTTGGAGGGTAGAATGTAGGAGTGATGAGTAACTCCGCGAGGAATGTCACTCTCCGCTAGATATACTTCAACTAGAGCATGCATGCAATGGATGGGACCCTACAGACCAGCATTCCATTCATGAATAAAAGGCCCATCGTAGCGACAAATTGATGAGGCTTACCCAGAGGTTATTTAACCTCGGATGATCATCGTTAAACGAGAGGAGATTAAAGTTGAGACTTGCTCAATTAATTCATATAATTCTCGCGGAAAGCTTTTTAAATATTACGCTTCCTCCCTGTTATATGGACCAATTAGATGAAGCAAGAAATAGTCGAGGAATACATACATATTATGTAACTAGTTACATACATCTGTATGTAACTAGTTTCACTGCACGCTACTTTTCAAGCATGAATATTTCCGCGAAGGAAATGCGTCATCAACAGATAAATGTACTGAATAATAGAACGCACCCCATGCCACACGCCGAAAGGCAGCTCGCAGTGTTTCTGCGTAAACATTGATGTAATAGAATTTTCGCTCTCCGCCAGAAATGGGATTGCTCAAGGTTATTAGAGCTTTACCGGATGCGTCTCGTATGTGCGGTAGACTTTTTTACTAAAGCTGATTCCGAGGGAGAATCCGCAGTGGAAAATCGCACGGTGCAGCAGCGTGTTTCTGTTTGCTTCCCATTCTTTTGGTTCGCGGCTATTTTCCCCGGAGAAAGAGGTGGGGTCTCTACTTTTGGGTGCCATTCTCCAGGGCCACGACGGCTAGCTTTTCCACGTTTTAAAATGTCAAACGTTGCAGTAGCTGGTAACGCCACCTTACAAAATAGGGAGCAGTGAAGTAAGAACAGGAAGATGGATTTCGTCACGACATTGGCTTGAAAGGGCGGGCGCTTCCAAAAGTTTTGACTATTACCGTAGCTTAGCTCAAGAAATGTCATCCGAAAATGGCGAATGATGACGAGCGAGAGTGAAACTGTGTCTCTTTTCCGAATTTTCGTTCATTCAACTGGAAAGTTTTGTCCAAATATGCCTTCGTATTTCCTGATTTCCAGGAAACCCTCTCTTGACCTCTTCTTTGATCCATTATTTCCGATTTTGTTCAGATATGGCATGCCAAAAACAAAATTACGAATGCATTGGCTATATTTCACTTTGTTTCGTTGTTATAACGAAATTATGAAGTTCTATGTTGAAACTGATTCTTTACAATATTCTTTTTCGAAATTGGATTATTTTATGGAATGAATATTTTTAAAGTATCCTATTTCCATCCGGAATTTTTTACGTTCAATGCGAAATATAGGTCTTTCATGTTTAATTTGAAAGGGAAACTAATTTTTGATATTATGAGTTTAGTTGAGCGCATTAGAAAGAGAACTGCTTCGTAGAAGTCTTCCTCCTTAAGCCTCAAAGAAGGGGTTAATTTTTTTATAATGTTTTAAATATTTAATATCTCTATTTTCTAGTCTTAAATATTTACTCTTCTCTTATCTGTACTTGAATCTCTATTTTTATTCGCCAAGGGAATTTAAACTACATGATAGGTTATCATGAAATAAAATATGTATAGATATCGAGGATATTGAGAACGAAGAATGAAGCTTTCATAAAGAACAAAGAAAATCATCATAAGGCACACGCAGCAAAATATATTTTGTGATATGCGTCATTGAATAGGAAATTTTTCACTAAATTTTCCGTGTAACAGATTTTGTTTTAATTTTTTTCTTTCCTTATGCGTATAGTGATATTTTATTTTCTCTTTCTCTTCTTTGTATAGTAAATGGCATGAGTAGATGTAATCAGTCCGCCAAAATATCCAAAAATAACAAAAGTTTTAGGAAAACAGTCTTGTATACATATTTCAGTTCAAAATTTAGTGAGACTTCATGAGATTAGTAAAAGATACCCTTACCCTATTAATTTAAAAGTAGTGCTTAAGGCAGTGGCTAATAGCTGTAAGACAATTATGATTTTTAATAGAACCACAGGGCAATGGAACGCACTTCCAGCAAAAATATTCGAGGCTTTTCCTCCGCGAGTGCGTACCGAAGCTGAAACAAGCTGCACTAACTGGGTAACTGGGATAGGTTTGGGAGAGTTACTTAATCCCCCTCAACTTAAAACAGTTTGTGTTTAGTTGAGCTGTGGAATTAGTGACGGACTTGGGGATGAAAATTGAAAATGTATATTTATGTTCGATCGACAAGGGTTTCAGTGTATCTGTTTGCCTCATTGTTTTATATATATAT
>KZ308300.1:474797-491233 GCA_000376725.2 Ladona fulva | reverse complement strand
TATATATATATATATAGTGAGCTTATGCAGCTTATTGCCACTTCTCGCATTCCAAACGCCATCGTTCCTTATCGTCCCAATCTCCTGGTTTTAAACCTCTTCTTCTCGTTTCCATCTCTATATTTTCTCTCCATTTTTCCTCGGTCTTTCTCGTTTATTTCTTCCACCTGCAGTCCATTCCCAAACCTTCAGAGGTATACTTTCTTCTTTCGTACGTCTCAGATGTCCATACCATTTGAGCTATTTGTAACTTATTGTTTCTAAAACTGTTTTTTTACCGACATTTTTTCCCTAATCCAATCATTTCTAACACGATCTAATAAAGTTAGACTACAGCAGTTCCTCCAATACATTGTTTTATTATGGTATTTTTAATAGGGGTATATGTTGAATTCTTGCCACCTGAACCTTGTTCTACTTATACGGATTATGTAAAATAAATAATTAAATTATGACGGTCGTACGCAATCTCAGTGGACAGTTTACCATGGTAACTCATTGAGAAGTTTGCCGTACTGAGAAATCTCCTGAAGCTAATGAGGAATCACTTTGAGAATTCTAGTAATTGTAGAGAATAAAAGCAAAATTTTATTGATCTCATGATGTCTCAATAAATTTAATATTAAGATATCTACTCAAGTTTTTCTCATCACAAGTGTGTGTATATTTTGGCGGACTCTGTATATGTATCTATACACACATTTTGGTGTATTTCCCTGCAATTTTAATCATATTAACAATTTTATCTTCCCGAAGAACAAAGTTCTCATTTAATTTGTGGGGCTTAAAATGAGCCACTAAAATCTGCTTTTGAATAAATTTTCGCGATATGGCTTCTTTTGTAAGTACGTCCATAGAATCGTTGGAGAAGTTAAATTTCGATTCATAATTCGATTTTATTGAGCAATTATCGTAATAATGTCCCAAAAGGAGAACATAGCTACACAGTAACTACGCGTAGTTAACTAATATATTACTAGCTACGCTTACTCCGAAGCATCCCTCAGTAGAACCATATGGAAACTTTTTACGTTCACCCAATCGTGAAGTGGAAATTAATTTCGTGATGCAATCTACGAGCAGAACGATCTCGTATGAAATCTTCAATCTCTGAAGCTATTCCACTCTATTCCTTGCGAAAGTTTACAGCCAACATGCATTCCTATAGCGTTCTAAGAAGCGGAACGAATTTCATATAGAGAAGAGAACGCCCAAATGTGATCCTCGATGTAACGCGGGCATTTTTAAGATCATGGGCTGTGCATAAGGCCAAGACGAGAGGAATGTGTGATTGGATAAGATGTGGGACTTATATCTCACCGCTGACTGCGAGAATTGATGCGGGAGACCTTTCGCCGACGCCAAATCTGATTGGCTGATGAAGAGATGAAAGGGCGAATCCTTCCATCGGATTCTCTTTCGAGTCACGAGTGGACCACTTAACTCCATGCTGTAATAATTTGGGACAACGGCGCTTCGCTGTTTATAGGACATATTCCTCTTTCATTAGATAGTTTTTCATAGACTCCCTTGACTCGTTTTTTCCTTCTGAATATCATAGCTATTGTGATAGAATTCCTATAACTCCAGATGTATAGGTCACAGCTGTCGAATTGTTTTGGCTTGTTGTCCTCAGCAACTGATTTACGCTTAGCGTGAGCATATGATATGTCTACACCAAAACTTCCCTCCTTCGGTCACTAAAATGTTGGACAATTGAAATATGTTTCAGATGTGAAAATTAAGGAAAAAGAATTTTTTGCTCACCAAAATGTTACGATTCCCATGAGAGCAATATTTAAATTTTAATTTTTCGTTATATTTAGGAAAACAATATTGCTTAAGATTGTCATTAACCAAGTGGGACCCTGTAAATTACATGACTGTGTTTTCGTAATAAATAATCTAATTCGGATGGATACCCGTATTAATCACGATGCTGGGTTAACACCGATAAATGTTGGCCTACATAGGGAATTGAACCCAAGTCCGCTTTCATCAAAGGCGAACGAGATTCTCATTTGGCTATCCGGAGCCTTTAAAGGTTGATGGGCCGTATAAGTTAATTGATATTTGCATACATAATTATGAATATCTTTATCGTGCGATGGTAATACGCTCACTTTTATTTATTTTTAGCTTATAAGGGCCGCAATTTGCCTTTCAGTCTGCGCGTTATGCGATAATCGCATCTAATTGCGATACACCTGTTGATTACATCTAGAATGAATAAGCCAAAGCTTATTACCGCGGAAACTTAACGCGTGATTTATCCGGTATCCTTTTTGTGTACAAGAAGAAGTTAATTGGTGTCGCCACCCAGCCTTCCTCAAAGATGTAAAATTTGAGTTTTTGGACAAGGTCTCATCCAAGAAGATCTTTCGCTGAAGTTTATTGGCATAGATTCATCTGGTAGACTAAATTCAATTCAATCTGCGCCAAATACATCAGATATATCTAAAGTATTCACTATAGTTATATAATGAATGGCGTTGAGATGTTAATTTGTGGAATTCGTCCACAATGGAGAGAAGAAAATACTTTGTGCAATTTTACTGTTCCTGAAGATGTTAATGTAGCGTAACCTAGGTCGGAATAAGGTTTATTTAAAGTGAAGTTGTACGAATTGTTTTCTTTTTATTATTTCCTATAAGGTGCAAAGGTATTTCCATACTCTTCTGTATCTTTTCATTTTTTTTTTAGATACCTGTACATATTATAACGACCTATGGCGTTAGGTGGAAGAGAGACCCAATTGGGCCTAATCTAGTTAATAAAGCGCCTATCTATCTATAGTGTTACATTGTACTCACCTTTCCTCATTTTTATTCGCACCAAATGAAATCAGAAGCAGCATAAAAAAGAATAATTGGAAACCAAATATTCTTTGATAATATCATATCCATTGTAATTCATACGGTGATAGATAATAGAAATAGCGTTTTCTGAATTTTAGAATGTTTATCTTATGTAATAAAAAGAGTGAGGAAAATTTGCTCTATCTTTCCAAATTTTTCCGACTTTGAAAGATATTTCTAATTGTACAATTGGTGAGTATATGAAACCTAAAATAAAGGGATAGTATAATTCTGGACGAAGTCCTGCGTGGTCGTTTCCGAGCTCGTTGGTCAAGATAATTTACAATGAGGAAGACCATCAGTCATTCAACTTCCCTGGAAATTGAATTGCATTTTAGCAGGACCCGCCCTTCATCCAAGGCTAACCATCCAGTTTCCTTGTGTCACCCCTGCTTTCATCTTCTCCTCAGTATTTCTCAATCTGAAAAGTCTCTTCACCTCATTACTTTTCCACCTTCACCTTCTCCACCTGCCTTTCTTTCCGACTTCCTTGTACATGTTATCCATTTTGTAGACTCTATGTACCTTCTGATGTAATTTATAGACATAATCACAACTGTAAAAGTAGCATAGAGATATATGATAATTAATTTTTAGGCTTAGTAAATGAAAGTCAGCAATGAAACTTCAGGAATTACCATTGCCTTTTGAAATAAACAACAATTCCTCGAAACTCCCTCATTTTTAACCATTCCTTTATAATGAAAAGTGGTGTAATTTTATCTTCCAGAGAAACTGAAAAAAAAGATGTCTATGATTGCATTATCACACTTTTATTGCGAAATTCGGACAGGATAATTCCCATTAATCTATAAGCTGCGAAATTTTAAACAAAACTGTTCCCTCCCCTGAATAAAATTTTAAATATACTTCAGGAGCATAACTAATCTGCTATTGGCTAACTATATTCATGGACTCTGCTGTTTTATTTCCTCTACCTCGAGGAAAAGCAGTCTTGACTCATCGAGTCTTCTTACATCATGATTTTTCTCATCAAATCGGATTTGTCATCTACAACTTTCATTTAGTAGTCGTAAGGCCGTCCGCAGCATCGATCGCACATTAATCCCATATAATGTCTAATGATTATTAAGTATCCAGTATATTGTACTCATAAAATTCACAACTATAAACTACGTATGTAGGTTTATTGTATAGCTAAGAATATATTTATCAAAGACTATTATAAAAATTAAGTAAGTAAAAGTATTTTACAAGAGCATGGTTAAAGTTGCCGCTAATTCTTCTTAATTGTATTGAGTATAAAAGACAAAGAATATTTCCAATTATCATTTCTACAAGAGAAAGCCAAAAACATCTCTGCTAAAATCCATCGCAGACCTACAATAAGGAAGAATCTCATAGTCAAAAATCATTGGTGCTCTTCCCCTAAGAAAAAAATGGACAATATGTTGGGACGGTAAATAACTATTAGTAATAATATTTTCAAAATACAAAGAACGAAAAAAAAGTTTTGGATTGCAGACATATTTTGCCAATTTTTATTACTTCACTGTTAAAGAGAAAAAAATTTCTGTTATTCCTCGTCGTTTGGTCGACCGTGGGCGAATACTCTTTGCCACTGCCTATCGATGGGCTTTGACACCTACGTGCCTTCTTGCCCGGGTTCACCATCGTCCATACACTACTGAGTCGTTAAACCGCACTGATTCAAAATATTATGCAATAATGTGCGTTGAAAATTAATATTGCACATCTTAATTTTCAGTTTGTAAGGTGAAACTCCTCTCTTGTGCTGATCCATGCAAAGTCGGATTGGTCTCACCAGAGCCGCGCCGTTCTATGGGTGAAAGGGGTGCATCGCACCCGGGCGGCGACATCTTAAGGTGGCAACAGAAGCGTAGCCAACCATTATTAAAATTACAACAACATTAGAGGAAAGAATCATGGATAACTCAAGATGAGAAAGGAATATTTGTGCAGTAGATTTAATCGAAGAATTTGAATCAGTGAAAGATTTTCCGGCACAAAGAATAAATCCTCTTCAGATTTTGAAATATATATTTCTTAGAGATTGCATCGGAGTCTTTCCTAATTTGCAAATAGCTTTGCATCTTTTATTGACACTTCCGGAGAATATTGGTGCTAAGATAATGATAATCAAAACTAATGTGAACTATTAACTCATAATTAACATTCACAATGTCATAATACGGAATACCCACAATTAATTGTTAATAATGTTTTGTGACCAATGTAAGCTTGGGAACAAATTCATAGAACAATGGTTTTTCTAAGTCTTACAAAGTAATTTTTACCTGCCAATCAGGAATTGTGTAGTTTTGGTATTTTATTTGAAGGGGCGGCGAATTATGTTCGCACCCTGGCGGCAGATTGGCATGTCGCGGCTCTGGGTCTCACATTTAGAGATAGTATAACTTAGACTAGCTCGTTTAGTTAAAAGAGATTTCGGGTTCGACAGGATTGATGTGGCTTTGATAAAACTTGGATGGAATTCGCTCCGGGTGAGGAGCTAAGTTTACTGACGGATGTTTTTCGAAACATCCGAAGTACAGAACTTCCTGACGTACTTTGCGTTGTAATTCCTATCAACAACGAGCGCTAACTCTGGAGAATATGACTATGTTTTGTAATGGAGTATTTGCTAAAGTTTATTTCAGTTACCTCTGTTATAATTAATTTACCTCCTGCCTTGCGCCGCTGGCGGTTCTAAAACCGTAAGCGGGTAGTTTCACGAAAGTAAATTTCTGTTATTCCTGAATAGGGACGGTAATATTTTGTTCTATGATGAAAGGTGAGGCTGGGACGAAAACAGGTCGACAACCGCTGGTTGACACCTTCATCGTTTTCTTTCTTTTACTTCCGTCTTCGATTCGGTCCCTTGCGGAATTTCTCCGTCTTTTGCAATTTGCTATTCGTACGCTCCCAAGCGTTTTCTTTCTCAAACTATTCCTTCTCCCTCCATTTCGCCGTGTCGGGAAAAGTTCTTCGGGACGGATCCTGAGAAAAGAGCGCTATCCTTTTTTTATTGCCTTCGACACCTTGTACATAATGCTACGCGTGGGATAGCGGCATTATTGAGCAAGTTTGGCGTGACGCAACGGAGACCCATACTGTCATCACTTTCCCTTTCTTTTGACACGAACGCGGAAAAAAATATTTTGGTGCCCGACTCCCGATCGTAAACATCGCTCCCCTGAAGCATGGGATCGCTCGAGAGCATTGGTGTTTTTTCTTTTGGATGAACCAATTATTATGATGATGTCATTTGTCTTCAGACCTAAGAAATTACTTATGCTCTTCTGAGAACGGAAAAATGTAATAAATTCAGAGCTGTAGAGAATTTTATTATTTCTTTGGAATTCCATCTGGAAATCGCAGTGTCATTGATGGTAAAAAATTCGTTTGAGTGAAATACTGCGTAAACTAACTTTGATATACCGTTATATTATTTCATATCATCATTATTAAAAAAAATTATTTGTACATTTGTTGCAATATCGCCTAATGGTTTCCAATTTCTTATCTTACTTATAAATTTTGATAATAATTGTCTGGAATTCGCCCGAACCGGAAAGGAGTTCCCGTTTTATCTATCATTATTGTAAATATCAATATTGGTTCATCAATTATAAGTGATGTTTTAGTTAGAGAGAATGTATCAGAGGTGATGAGAGTAAATAGCATCCACTTATATTATACGTAAACAGATAAGTATACTATTGCTAATTTTATACATTCTTATGCGTAGTATTACTTAAAAGTTAAGTTTAGAAATTACTTTAAGTGAAAGAAAGAAGTGTGACTTTGGGTCTAGAAATACCTTGGAGAGAACAAGACGTTAAAACCCTCACTTTATGAAAACCTTCGCAAAGAATCGGCATAAAGATGTGCCGATTATATCTTCAATTAAGACGTACGTTCCAAACATATGGACTTAGGTAGGATGTATGTAGAAAACAAAATATACTTGTTATTACGCTATATTATTTAATTACGTAAATGCAATCAAAATCAACGTATTGTAAGTCTTGCACAGGGGCTCCCGGATAATCAATAGTGAGCAACGCGTTCGATTTCGGTGGAAGCGGTCTTGGGTTCGATTCCCGGTGGGAGCCTACGTGTCGAAGAACTTTTAACAATACTACTACTACAGGTCTAGCACTATTCTTTCTGTTGCTTGTATGAAATTTTCGTGATTCTCATCAAAGTGGGTGTTCATTTCAATAATTCGTGACATCAATCTCGCCACAGTTCATAAAATTTAGATTTTTGTGTATTTTTTTTACCTCAAGAAAGATTAACCTTGTAAGGTTTTCGTAAAATGAGTTGTTAAAGTATAACGTCATTCTACTATTATTAAATTAATCTAAACTGATAGTAGCCTAACATTAGAGTGGTGAGCAGTATGTCCTCACAGTCAACCTTCCCCAGTTCATGAACACTGCCGCATTCCGGTCATAACGGCACTAAAAATGTAGCAATTTCACGGTCTGTGATTTCCCCTCAGGTTTTTGTCGCGGACTTTCCTATCCATGGTTTGCTGGAATGGAAACGGAAACAGGAAATACTTTTTATAGATATTTTTTCAACGCTTAGATTTCACATTAGTAAGACATCACACCCATTGACTTAATTCACGTTCGTCGAAGGTCGTGTCGTGAAAAGAGCGTTTGAGTCCTTTCCAGTTCCGCGAATCTGGAGAGGGAATCCCGAAGGATAGCGTTCTTTTAATCCCCTCCGAATGCATTTAGTTCCTTGTTTGCTCCGGTTCGGCCTCCAATTATTCTGTCGGAAAGAATTTGGTGCAATTAGGGAGGAAAAATCAGACGCCGACCGCTAACCTTGATCCACTTTTGGTGTCCCGTTGATGTATAATTTTAGCCGATACCGCTTAACGCCCAGCTCTCGAATTTCGCTTATTAATTTAGGAATTGTAATCTGTCAAGCCTTGAAACGCTCTTTACAATTTCTTTTTTTTTTCGAAATCCAAAGAATCCAAGTTTAGAATTAATAGAGTAGTAGTCCTTTCGATAATGAGAATGAAACCGGCGTGGATAGTATATTCCATTGGATGAAATACGAAAGTGACTATATCTCACTATAGAGAGATTCATAAACATCAACAGCACTGAACTTGATTCGATTTCACTCCTAGAAATATACGCTGTACACAAATTACTTTTGTCCTCGAAAAAGCACGCACTGAATCATGATTGTTTTCCTTACTTGCGTGTTCTTATTTAGTAGAATGTCATGATTTAACTCATAAACTCATCGATTCTAACATTAAGTTTTTTTATGTCCCCGGTATGATAATTTTCGCAGTGAAAAGTTAGTGGCAAATATTAATGGCCTGCGGATAGGGCAAACATTGAATAAAAATTTGAAAACAGCACTTTATTGAACATTTAAAGATCGCAATGTTTTATTTTTATAACTGATGCATTCCCATGGATGTCAAATTCATCGATTTATAAATGTTTTTTTTTTTAACTTCGATCTTTTAAATTTAAATAATTTTTTTATTTTGAAAACTATAAAATATTTGATAAAAAATACGATATTCTCGTCACATGCATTTCGTTGACATTAAGGCAGCGTTCACATTAAGGCGATGTACGATGCGCGATATATCGTAAGTGATATATCGTAAACTATATATCACTGGTTAGGTTCACACAAGAACGGTGCGATTCGGGCGATAAAAAGGTGGTGAGGGCTTTTCTCTCAATTTTCCAGTTGAGCTCAAAATTAGAGGAAGAAGTTGCTGTGGCGTACTGGTACATGAACAGAAGGAGAAGAAAGAATTACTGGGTTCACCCATTCCACTTTGCCAATGTACATCACAGTTCGGCAGTTGTTTCTCGAGAACTGTCTCAACACTAAGTAAAATTCAGGCAGTCGTTAAATAAATAATAGAATTTCAGAAAACAATACATTTTCCCGTGTCTTTTATTTCTTCCGCTATCTCCCTCCATGTGGACTTGTCACGTTCGTTTTGCTGTACGTTTTTATTTGTAGTTTCCATTTGTTTTTTTAATTTGTAGTTTCATTTGTAGTTACTTATGGATACTTTTCCACTAAATTGACGAATGGAATGACCGAATTCGCGTCTACTTTCCTGCTTTCCATGCTGACAGGTTCAAATATCGTACGATACAAATCACCAGGCGAACAGTATGCAGAGCGGCGAGCGACATATCGCAGGTGATGCGTTGCCAGGTTGCTCCTGTGTGAACCTCTTATATCGCCTCCCTTTAAATTTCATACATTCGCCCGCCCGGTATCGCTGTCGTATATCACTTACGATATATCACGTATCGTACATCGCCTCAGTGTGAACGCTGCCTTAAACGTTCACTTATCGGCACAAGGGCCTTGTCACGAATTGCAGGAACCATGCAAGGAAGAAAAAATCGCCGCGGATTAGAAATAATGAACGTAGTAATGACTCAGAGATATTTCTTTTCCGTTGATGGCATCTGACTCCTCGGTTCCATCTCGCTATCCGTTTGACATTTGAACGCGGAAGGCAAGGAAAGCAATTGCGCGGAGTAAAAAAGTCGTCCCTTTTGCAGACGCTTCTCACCTGGTGATAAACATCGACGTGCCTCTAATAAATCGGTGGAACGTTTCTCCGAATGGAATAGCATAAGTGTGTGTTGCTGAGTCAAGCACCTACTTTCTTTAAATGCCGATGCGATGAACTTGTTTTGGGTTTTCACAGTTAAGTATGTCCTGCAATGGTGAATAGTCCTGCAATATAAGTTAGTCCCGCAATAGTAAAATGCATTCATTTTATTGATTTTTGGATTTTGCATTTTAGATTTAAGTTAATTTTAGTAAATTGGTTTTAGTTATTAATGTAATATTATTAGTAATACCATGTAATATCTCCAGATGTTAGGTGGAAGAGGGGCCATTTTGGCATATCCTCAGCGAAAGAATAAATAATAATTATTATCGGTTTTGTTAAAGAAACGTTGATGAAATGAGTGTCGGAGATATATCAGTCTGAGTGTATACGGTATTAGGTTGGTATGAACCACGAATCCTCAATAATCAGCCATCAAAAGCTCTGGAGATGGAATGAGGTTTACCTGACAAGATGAGGAGTGAGGTAGTTTGTCCTCCGTTTTCTCACTAAGCCAGGATGCTATAAGTGAAAAATGTCCGCGTTCAGTACAGCACAATGACCGTTAGAGAAACACTTTTCACAGCATTCAATGAGGTGTGAGCTGATGAATAAATGCCACGATTTACCATAACTCATACGTCATTACCTTTCTTTTTATCACCGCCAAGAATAAGACTGGGACAAAAGTAAATGAAAGTTATATAAAAGGTACATTACTCTTGTATCGAAACATCAATGAAAAATATTCCATTCGTGAAGGTATGTTAGCGAGGAAACGGAAGCTCTAACTAGAGCCTCTTTCAGCAAGAAAAGGATGCCTTGGTCAAAAACGGAAGGTTTTAGCGTTGTTTGTGAAGGGTCTCGAGTTCAATCCTGGACATCACCATTGTGTTGGAAAGTTTCTTTTCCCAGTCTCGGTGGCGTAGCTATAAGCTTAGTAGCCAGAGGTTAGGAAGCAACTAAGCAGATGGACCTCATAGGAAGTTTTGAAGATTTTGAAATGTAGTCACCCACCAGTATCGAGAAAGGAATTCCAAAAAAAATTATACTGAGGAAAATTCTCCTTAGCCTGAGAAATCTGAAAATTTCCTGTTACTTTAAGTTAATGCTGTATTGAGTTTTTAATTTACTTTCAATTTACAGCCACATGTGTTCTATCAGTTTGTTCTTTTTCGCTTTCAGTGTTAAAACCTTTGAAAAAAGCTTTTTTTATTATTCAGAAGTATGCAATAATCGTTACTGATTAGTTTATGTACGATGTTATTGAAATATTTAATAATTAAACGGGAAATACAAGAAACGAAAATTACGATACGTTGCGATAAATTAAGCCAACTCCCGTAATTAAAAAAAATACTATGAAGGAATGATAATATACGTTCTTATGAAGTCGTGAACCTATTGAAGGACTAAGTACCTTTTTGATGAATTTTTGACGCATTTTTAGTGAGTGAGGACACTTAAAATTTTAACTCAGTCTCACTTATACGAAAAATGAGTGACAAGGTCCCTAATCACAATGGTCCAATAGCATGTCATCAAGGGGAATTAAAATCTAACCGAAGCAAAGCCTCGAAAATTCAAGGATTATGAGTTCGAATTCTGCATACATTAACGGGAGTCAACAAAGACGGGAATCGACGTATTCGAAATAAGAGAGAAAGTACTGCATCATACAAATCCCATCAAGCCCCGCTATGATATTTATGTGTATTTATTACCACACAATGGCGAAAGTTGAGCCAAGGAAACCACAGAAAGTGGAGGCGGGCAGAAACCACCCACTGCTTCGGCCTAAGTATGTTAACTAACGAGGAAGAAAAGAGGTCGGGAAAGGCATTCGGTGAATGGGGATGGTAACGTAAGCGATGTAGATTACTCCAGCTGGAAATTTGTGGATCCGACACGCGCTTGGGTTGTGTAACGACAAAATTGAAAAAATTGAAGATTTTGGAGGAATAAATATATTTTAGTGTTCATACTTCGCTATTAAAGTCAGTTGCGAATTTATTTATTGGGCGAGATTAAGACTGGCCAATCTCTTCTTCCATCTAAGATTAATTCCATACATCCAGATGTTAGGAAAAAAATGCATGAGTAAGATGTTACATTTTAAAATAAGTTCATGCACGATGAAGAATTAAAAAAGAATTTTTCTTGAGTCTTTGAGTGTTATAAAAGAACTTAAAATCCAATTTGATTTTCCACTTAACGATGGAGCATTATTTTGGTAGAAATAATTTTTTATTGTTTCAAAATATTTTGTGGAAGTATCCTAACAATTACTCAGATTATCTAGAGATGTTTCCTTTGAAGATGCAATGATTAAAAAAAATAAATAAACTCCGACTAAAGGTTAAGAAATAGAGAAAATGTTATAAGTAGCGTACACATTATAGCGCCTTGAGATACTGGAAAGAATGTTGCAATAGTAGTAAAACTAAAATTCAATAAAAATAGAACTGATTTACATTATTAACTCCGAATGGCTATGACTGTGAATGTAATCAAATGTTTAAAATGATAAAAAGTCAAATCTACAATAAAATACAATAATTAAATCGAATTTCAATATCACAGTGAAATGTTTAAATTACAATAAAACATCAAGAGCAATAGACATTCAAATAAACAAACATTTTCTACTTCTAGTTTATATACATAACCTTGTTTCCTGTAGTCGCGAGTCCATGAATGAAGGATTTTACGTATTTTCTTTGTTAGTTACAATCAGGTATTTTAAGTGGCAAAAGTGAATTTTTGGGGTTTTAGAAAATATTTAAATGATATTCCTCTCTTAATCAAATCGGCCCATGAAACATAGTGGATATTTAATACATATTCCGTCTTCCACAAAATTTATCGTTCCTGAATTTGAGGAAATTTAACCTAAGGTTTTATCTTCATTCTTCCAACGATTCCCATCGTAATTTAAGAAGTGACTTGGTAAGTTTACCGTTTTCTTATTTCTAATAGATTACGATGCTGAAAGCTGCGTGTCAGAATAAGGAATCCCAGTAATACAAAAATTATTATCATGTTGCAGTAAAGTAAAGTAAAGACGGAAAGCAAATAATAGTAATGCGCAATTAATTTCTAGATGAAAACAGCAGCATTTTTAAATTAATGAATAAATTGCCAACAAATTTATTGTACTAATTCTTAAAATAACCTAGGGTATTTCGCTCTAACTTTACACATTCACAAATATAGTTTTCACCACAAGCTGGTACGGCGTATCCCGAATAGTAGGCGTATCCCGAATCTTTACCGAAGACTAGACATGAGTACCAATAGGTTGCTACTAGAGTTATACTCTTCCTCATAGAGACTGTGATATTCTACAAACTTTAAAATGCCAGTAAATGGGAGTAAATTTTATAGAATGCTTGTGATACTAATCGTTCAATTATAATTCAACCTTTTAAATCGTTTTATTACCCTCAAAAATTTTATTTTATTCCTTTTATATGACAGTGGGTGAATATATTGAGCCAGATATTAATTTTGGTGCACATATCTGAAATCTGTAACTGGTGCAAAAGATCATAGCTGTCGAGGCACCAATAAAAGTAATTCTACTACTACTACGAGAACCAATAGCAAAGCGTAAAAATATTCCCTTATGATCTTATGCAAAAGGAGACGCATACATTTTACGAGACTCAAAGAATTTAAATACGCTTCTTATGTTGGTTTGCTAAACCACGAAATTCATGGGAGAATTCCACTTCTGTCGTGATCTTAATTTGTATGCCCTCTTCCGGAGTATCCAAAAAGTGAAGTCTACGAGCTCCGTTGCGTGAGTTAATTTTGGTGTGGTAATTAGTGAAGACGATTCATAAAATAGATGGCTCCATGTTTAAAATTTGTTCGATGTACACGTAACTTTTCTATTTCTATATACTGATAATTTTATGAGGGTTTGTGAATTTCTTTTATACTATATGTATCAAATGGTGTGGATTCTATTCAATTTTGTGAATTACTGCAATGTTTTCAAGTGTCGGTTTGATGAAAGCATAGTTTACATTTTGTATTTCCATAGCATAGCAATCCAAGTCCATAGCAGGAAAGAAAACCTTCCATTTGGATAAGTTAATTTAAGCCCTTATAATAAGGGATTAAATTAACTTATCCCTCGGATCATCTTACGAGTGCTTATTTACAGAATTCTTTTCTGGTTTCTTTCTCTAGTATTTTAGCTGAATTAAAAAAAACACGTTTATTACTAATCCTTGTGAAGATTATCACCATAAAGATCAACAGGTAGCGGTGGACGTTGCCAAATGATGATTGCAATATCAACGAGCTATTTTGAGGGGCAGTCTGGCTGCTCTTCATATCACTCCATTTAAATTGCATGATGGTCATGTTTCCGCATACGAATTTCATTGGAACCAGAAGGTTGATAGAGCACAATATTGATACTCATACTTTTCAATCTGATTTTCGATTATGACTCCATTTCATGCATATATCATCCTTTAGAGTTCGCGATACAAACAAACATCAAACCCGAAAATAGCAATAGGTCCATGGGAATATATACAAGAGAACATATGAATTAGTAGAACGTCATATAAGCGATTCCAACTAGGATTTTCGTAAGGTGTCAATCTAAAATGTCAACTTTATTCCTTTTCTGTCATCGAACTTGACGTAAATGTGTTGGCAATATTTTCCTTGGTCTTGTTATCTTCTGTAATTGTCATTTCGATAAGATAGTAGATTTTAAATTCAATGAAAGAATCTTAATCAATGAAATAATTTTAATTCTTATACTTCCATAGTCAATTGCGCCTATTTAACTATACATACGTAAAATCTTAATAGATACCTAATTTATTATGTTCGGGTTTGCGGAACAGGAGAATTGAAGATACGAAAATCAGAAGAAGTTTCATGGCCCCTACATAGTATTGATCGTATCTAGTTACTCTTAAAAACGCATTGTATCACCTAGCTTCTAAAAATGTCAAAGAATTGCGTTAACACGAGAAAGAAATACAAAGGACTATATGGACTACAGAATAGGACTGAATTCATTACAGATTATTCTTTGTCCTAATCCCGCCAAGATTCTGCCCATTATAATAAGGATAGACAAAATAATAGAATTCATTACAGTTCAGACGATAGTCATTACAAATGAAGAGCTAGGCAAAGATTATGTTAAACAACGATGGCACTATTTTAAATATTGGAAGTCAAACAAATTAAATTAGCATTACTGTTGACAATGCAATAGATTTTGCTAACATTCATCGTGCTCTACCATCAGCATATTGTACCCAATATATCTTGATCATTAGAATACTTTTAATTTGCCTTTCGCTATTGAATAGAAGAAAACGTATCTTTTATTTCGTTTTCCCTAGTCTTGATCACGGCTGTGATAACCCAAAAGTCAGGATCCGTAGCGATCGTGCTCCTTTTGGTATCTCCTTATCGAATGGTATACAAAATGCTTCTTCAATTCGTACTTTTTCCACTTCGTTTTGACTCTGTAAGAAAAGCAAGAGCAAGCTACGAAACTCCCCATCTTGCCTAGTAAGCCTCATTCTCTCTCTAGGGCTTTTAACAGCTGATGGTGAAGAAGTTGATGTTCATACCCGTCTTCTCGCTGATACCTGTACTGAGATGCAGACATAATTTTTCCCGATGATCTCAGACGCTTCCAGCGAACTCTCGAAACGGCCGCGTCCAAAAAGGTAGGCGATTTTTCAAGCGAAACAAAGGGTGACGCGGAGGATTCTTCTGGTCTGATCGTGGCTCATCTTTCCTTACCCACGATCACGTCGTCCCTGAATCCTCCTCGTATGCCTCTGGAAACGCGTGTGCCTAGCAGCGAGCATCAGAAGACCATCGCCGATTGATCGATGTTGGTCGTGAACTGCGATGGAAAGTTCAGAGGGTAGGTCCCAACCCCAGCGCGCACAAGATGAGACGATAGCTGTGGGGAAGGGGGATAAGTCTCGGGACGGGTAGCGGTGGAGTGAGATAAATCGCGAGGACTATGCTTTTGTGTAGAGTGAGTGACGAATTGCTTCAGTGCATTCCGATCCTCTCCTTTCTTCTCCGAATTAACCTTTTATTTCCGCGTGAGGTCGTTGCGCAACGGGACACGAAAATCACGCTCCGCTCTTGCGAAAAGGCCCTCTGCAGGTATGCGACGGTGTTTTAGGCGTTATGAATGTCCCCCGGAAGGAATCCCGTTTAGAAATCGTCGCTCCAAAGGTCAGGCTTTTTAGTTTTGGTCGTGAATATCATTCGGAGGCAGAAATAGATGAAACGAATACTCTGCGTTGGTGGAATGTATGGAACGTTTAAAATGCGGAGTTAGTTATCAGGTCGAAGTTTCTAATGCAATTGTGGTGGAGTGACGCTACAAGCAGTTCACACAGAAGAAGAAATCGCTCGAAATTGGCATCTGCTAAGCTAGAGCTACTAGCCAGACGAAATAGGACATGGTCCTACTTCGATATTCACAAAAATTATCATTAAAATTATCGTTAACTAGCTGAAGTGCCCATTGATTCTCAACGGGGAAAATAGATGTCGGATTAAACGTAGTATTACTATTTGTACATAAGAGAAAATTACATCTCTCATCATCTCGTAGTTTAGTCCAACGGGACAGGTTATCGAAAACAAACATTTTATAATCAAAGATCGAGGACGAAATCTACAATCAACAATAAGAATGTGAATCAATATTGAATTTCCCTCTTATTATTAACATGTCTCAAAGTAATGTGTAGTTTGCAAGATTTTCAACTTCCGATTCTGGTAACTTAAATCGTATAATTGTCAAGAGTCCGAAATGATAAATAAAAAGTTATCTCCACTAATTTATTACGGTGCTACGCATGTTTGTTGCCCCTGTAATTCATCACTACAAATTGTTCGTGACTGGTATAATTAAAATCTCTGAAATTTTTCATCCTTTTCAT